>JAHREE010148167.1:0-12572 GCA_033628505.1 Tringa tobata | reverse complement strand
GATTTCTTCCACCCAAAGTGAAGAAAAACTTCAGGAAGGAGTGGTGCCTCCAGCCGTTAGCCCAGACAGTCTTCTACCCGGTAAATGCTTTAGATTCCTAGCAAAAAAAGGAACACCACCCTCACCCCTCAACCCCCTGCCCCAATTCCACGCTGCTAAATCACTTTTTGTCTTGGGCCAGTGTATTCTGGGGTATTAGAGGCATGAAATCCTCATGGTTTTCATGAGGAAAATCCAGCAGTGGTGCTGCTGTAGCTGTGACAGTCTGAAGATACATGGCACAGGGTTTGTGGGGAGGGATGGTGTCTCCTACTAGATCAACCAACACAGCGTGAAAAAAAGGATAAGCTATTGAGTGAAAAAATGCTTTTTCTGATGACTTGATATAACCACCTTTTCAGCTGCTAAGAGCTGCAGTAACCGAAAAATATTTGCCTAAGGATGCTCATCGTTTCTAGATATTTGATTGTTCTGTGGTCACACCATAGTTATTACATTCTGTTGTAATGACCATGGTAAGAACAAACATCTAATGAAACATTAAGCATCAAAGGGAGTGTTGACCATCAAAGGGACTGTGGCCATCCTGGTACGGCCAAGACTTGATCTGCTTTTCCGCTCTTCTTACTACTTCCAAAGGATTTGTTCCATTTTTCATTATTTTCTTATCTCAGACTGTGGTTCATGATTAAAGGATCACGAAGAGAATAAAAGAACAAAAGTGGGAAGATAATCTTTGGAACAGGGGTCAATTATTTGTCTGGGTCAGCTGTTGTAATGAATGATGTAATGAATGATGTAATGTATCTCTCACTTAGCAACATGATACGAATAACAAATATTGTTCCTCCCAGTGCAAAAATACTGCAAATTGTGTAGATAACGAGTTTTTAATGACCGCCTTCACTTGGTGCAGAGTCTTAGGAACGTTCCAGTAAATGTTGTTTACACCACGAGAAGCACACATGAAGTACAGCGCGGTTTCACCACTCTCTACTCACTCCCTGCACTTACAGCAACACCAGCAGAGAAGAGATTTGAAGAGATTCGAATTCTTTTCCCATGAAAGAGAAGATTTATATCAACATCCAGCCAAAAGGGTTATTTTGCCAACAATGCAAAGTTAAAGCGCTACCAAAAAAGCCTAGAATTTCTTAAGCATTTTGTCCCACGCTTGAATATAGCAGGCTACGGTTTAATTCCAGGTAAAATCTGGAATTGCAGCTGTATAAAAGCTAAAATGCTTCATTTTGCTTGACCTTCCATTTGCTATTACAGAGCTATTCATGAACACTTACTGCAGGTTTTTTTTTCAGAAGGGAAAAAAGATCATACAGAAACAGGCATTTTGTTAAGAATAAGACAGAAACATGGAGAATAAAAGTCAATTTTTTGAGTCGCCTCATTATGACAGTACCTTTCAACTAGTTCAGTCACATGTTGTGACACCCTGACTGTGACGCTGTGGAATCCAAATCTGCTTCCTTTGGAAATCAGGAACGCTTTATTGCAATTTTAAGGGGATTAATTACATCTTCCATTCTGAAAACGTGTGTACATCCCGACTACATGGTGGTTTGTATAACTTAAAACTCTTTGTATAACTCAAATTCTCATAGAGTACTTGCTAATGAAGTAAATTGTATACATCTATCAGTTCCAGCAATGCCCAGGGCTAAGTAATAATGATACCCTTGACTATCGTTTAGTTACTTTATAATTGCATGCTGATAAATATAGCAGTATCATTTGAAATGTTTGATTTAGACAGAATTAAACCATTTTGTTTTCATTGTTACTTCTAACCTTCATAATGTACTATGTTTTAAAAAACTAAAGTTTTAAAAAAATAGTATATTAGTTTTGAAATATATTTTTTCCATTTCTGAAAGGTTAAATAGAGTTAATTTGGTTTCATTATTTTTTTCATTAAATCTGTTTTTTTCAGTGGAAAAATGTTCTGTCTGAAATTTTTGAATTAGCTCCAGTGGTAGATAAAAACTGCATAGCTATTAGCACTCTTTTCTATGGAAATTTTGCATGGCATGACTATTTTACATTCCCCAGTATATTGAAGAAAGTCAGAGGAAACACTTAATCCTAGCTATATTTTTCCCAATAAGTCATCTTAAAATTTACACATTCCTCTGTCGTGGTTCATTATCACAACCTCCACCCTTCATTAAACGGTTAAAATTCTTCCCAGTGTCTCGGCTTTCCTGATCCTGGTTTCCAAGAGTTGCTGTGAGCCTGTTTTCTCATAGCCTTGCTATCCTGTGATCACAGGTTGACTTCGCTGTGATTTCTCTCCGCTTCCCCGCCAAGCACGTTTATCCCTCGACAGCACTTCCCGGTGCTCGTTGCCACTTTGTCAGCAACTCGCAAATGCCCATTCAAGAAATCTGGGGAGTCAAAAATTTTGAATGAAAGCTTCTCAAGTAGCTTAAAAACGAGCGGTAGGTTGCCCAGCTGGCTACATAAAAGAAAGAATTAACTCTTTATTGATTGCTAAGGTGTTGATTAAATGTTTGCTAGCTCTCCTTTCACCTCCACTCCATCCCTTTTGGCCACGGCTGATGGGTCACCCACCAACTTTTTGAACCCACTCAGCCACTAGAGTAATTATCAGCTGTCCTCATAAACCCCACTAACTTTATAACAATACACCAGGGCCATGGCAGGGGGGTTGGAACTCCATGATCTTTAAGGTCCCTTCCAACACAAACTATTCTATGATTTATTGTGGACCTGGCGACGAAGAGCCATACGGGCAGTGGTTTTACCCCACACTTGAAATGGTTCTTTTGGAATGTAGAAAATCTGAGCAGCAATTTGGCATGCAAAACGCCGTTAGCTATCACCTAAATGGTGTGGAGAAGCAGGGCCACAGCAAGGATGTCACCTCTGCTCCTCTGGATGACTTGGAAATCACTGCATTCCGGCAACAGCAAACTCAAATGTTGGACTGCTTTATGCTGGATGTTGTCAAATCCAGTAGGTTGAGAAATTACAACTTTGTATTGATTTTCTACTCCTTTTAAAAGGCTCTACCAGGAGTATTAGTGTTATACCATCTTTAAATTAATGACATACTAGTTTTTATCGCCTATTTCTGTCCCTGACGTACAGAAAAAAAGCCACAGAAAGAGCAAGACCGTTTGTTCTATACTACAGAAGATACTGAAGTCAATATTTTGACTGGCCCTGTGAAGAATAACACAAATAAGATTATATAAAAAGCAAAGATGCCACTTGAGAAGGTGGTTTTGTAAAACAATATATAAGGGGTCAAATCCCTTGGGAAGCAAAGGAAGTAACAAGAATTGGCCAGGCTGAAGGTCTAACAGCATTCATAAATCAGCCGATGCTTAAAAATGTTATTCATTATGCTCTATTTATCAGCTTGTAAAGGCTCTCATTTTCATTTATAATAACACTCCTCAGTCATCACCCTTCTGCTCCTTTCATTAGATTGGAAACTTCGGTTTGATGTACCCTGTTCTCCCACAGAGAAGCAGAAATTTATTTTCTTCCTCACCACATTGACTACAATGTGCATTTTTTGCCTAGATCCTCCTGACTTTTTTAGCAGTGTGATAATTCACTGGACAACTCCCCACCACCTCCAAGATGTGCCCACCAACAGAAATCCGCATCTCGATTTTTCTTCCTGACAGTAGAATACTGAAATCACTTCCAAAGACAAAAATGCCATCCAGTTTGATTCATCAAGTGGAATAAAGCCCTCTTGCTGAGAAAGCTATTTGAATGAGGGTTAACTGTGACCTGTGCTCCTCCACAGTCCTTGGAACATCTGGCCATATGGGCCGTAAGCAGATTAATCCAGTGCTTTGCACTCTCCTCCTTTAAACAGCTTAAAGGTTGCTGTTTAAATAGCACGGCATGCGATTTTTTTTAAAAAAAAAAAAGATCAGCAAATATCTAAAATAACTGGGACCAGATGAATAACCCCTCTCCACGGGAAATTTTCAGAGGACCCGAAGAAGCAAAATACTTAAAAATGACTTGGTTTTGTTGCAGGCATGTGTTTTAACTTGACATGTCTAAATTTAATCTTTCCCAAAGTTGTCAAATCCTATCTAGCTTACATGATTGATCCAGACGTACAACTTCCACTATTCCTGCTGCTGACAATTGTGACAGACAGTTTTAAAGTCGGGCTAACCGGGGAGCTGAGGGTAAGAGGGGACCAGCATGCCTGGATGAAGCTTTCATGCCCCGACGGAGCATCCCTCCCAGGGTGCTGGGAGCAACGTACCTCCTTGTAAACCTCAGCTGTAGCTCCAAAAAAGCTGCAAAGTCCACCCTCACAGCCCCAGCCACCCCGCTGGTGCCTGGTAGTGCCCCAGAGCTACGTAAAGCATCTCGCTTCATGTGTCCCCAGTGGTGTAAGCAGGGAGACCAGACCTTCCTCACGCTTGCTGGAGCTTTTGGCCGCAGAAGCAATTGTGACCAGATTGTGCTGATGCTCTAGAGGTCACGCAGAGGGCATTGATGCAGAGATTTCCTTCTTTTTCCACTGAAAATGGAAAGCTTCCCTGCAGGTGGAATTTTGATTGTTTTTGAATACAGGAAATGAAAATCCATTTTATTTCTTTTGAAATCTAAAGCTTTTCTACAGAAATAATAATTTTAAACCCGAGCCAGGTTGAGGGGAAGTTCCAATAAATGTGAAGTCAATATCAGGCACCTTTTATCCCCATGTCTGTTTCTAGGATTTTATTTGGAAAAGCAGAAGCTAAACCCCTCAGCACTAAACTTTTGATTTTTTTTTGACACTGTACTTTCAGGTTTTGCATCGGAATTGGTATGTATCTGTTGATTTCCAAGCATTTCATCTCTTAGCTGTTGTACACTAGTGATTTAGCCTCAGATGATCATGCTTTATGTGTGTAGCAGGATGGGTCCTGGCCAGAATACTTGTTCCCCTATGTGAGTCTGAAGAAGTTGTCTTCTTCCCAGGTGCTGGTGATCATCACCGCTCAGCAGACAAGCCGAAGCCTTATTATCTTCATTTTGCATAGCTACTAATTTTAATGATGTCCATCAAGATTAGCTCTGGGACTAAACCCTGCCAGTTACCAATCACGGGGAGTTCAAGAGTGTCTCAGTTTTTCAGACAAGCACATCCTTGTATAACAGCAGCCGCTGCGAGGAAACTGTGCTGACACACTTTGAAACGGTACTAGAAAACAGCTTGTAAAGTTGGAAATCTTATTAACATGCAGTGCAGCACGTTGCCTATTACTCTGCATTCCTAGTTAATGGGGAAATTATTAGCAGGCAGCACTAAATTAAGAAAAGAAATGATATTTTGATTTAGTTATTGAACTGGTTCTATTACATAAGACTCCATCACTGCGCTGACAATCACTGCTCCTCACTCTGTTGTGCATCTTCTAGGAGGGGACCCGAATGGGAGCTGAGTTCCACAGTGTGCACCCGAAGCAGGTTGCAGGAGCACCACCGGAGCTAAGGCACAGTTTTAAGGACCAGATCTCACCTCTTGCTTGTGTTGTCTGCACCAAAAGGCCAGCTTGAAACACAAAAGTGGCAGCAGTTCACAAACTTTTGGCCTGACTCTGCAACTGGCGATGTTTCAAATAGAACATATGGGGCACTGACATAGGAATTCTCTCTTTCCTTATAATTTGATTATGATTATTCCTAGAGCATGCTGGAAAATAATTTGCCAGTCCTTTAAAAGTTTCTGATTTTACATTTTTCCCATTCCATTTGCGTTGAAACTACGAACTTTCCAGTCAAATTTCAAATCTCAGGATATCATAAGAGGTTAGCATCCTCCTCTAAAATGGAAGATAAACCAACTCAAATTTCCTTCAGCTCCCAATTTCTGCCAGTGATGTCTATTTTAGCAGCTCAGTTGGGATTCCTGACTACTAGATTACAGACTTGGTATCTCTTGCTGTGCCCTAGTAACTACTCAATTATTTAAACATGGAATGGCTCCAACAGATGCTATTGCAAGAAACACACTCTGTAACGGCACAGTCAGGGCGTTCATCTGGGACACTGGAAACCAAGGGTCAAGTCCTTGTACCACAGAGTCTTAAAATCTTTATACAAAGAATTAAATTTATGCAAAGCAAACAACAGTATCAGTGGGTCAGGGGAACGTAAGTTCAAATGCGTGTTCTGGGCTATATCCTACCCTAGCATGGAATGAACTCCATCTCTGGTTATTGGGAAAATGATTTATCTGTTGAATTTTGGCAGAAATGAGCTCTTACATCTTGTATGACCGCATCTGAAGAAGCAAGAGACATCCTCAGCAATGCAAAAGTCTACTTGGCAGCATAACAAACACTCTGATAACTATGTGGTATGAAAAACAGATATTCTGTGGAAGTACAGAAGTTTTATTGAAATGATGAAGTATTAAAGCAAAGTTCAGAGTTGTTGCTGACAGTTCTCTTTCTCAGCAACTCAAAAAGGGGCTCTCCAGTGCAAGCTACAGAGAAAGCTGCCTTGGAGCTGGATATTAAACCCAACGTTCCTGTTGGGGAAGGGACTCCTCAAAGGATATAAGTCCAGAAAAGGTCCATGTAGGTTAGTGGAGCTTTGTAGGTCGACACCTGTTAGAAACCCAGCCTATAATCCTTTGGCAAGCGAAATCAACACCCTAGAAATTCAGCTACAGTCAAAGCATCTTTGACTGGTGTCCACCAGGGGAAAGGTATTCACCTTCAGCTTGTGATGTGACTGCCATCCCATTTCCAAGGCTGCTAGGAGGTTTTGGGGTGTAACTCCCTTCATTTTGATGGACTTTCGCCACGCCAATGTTAGATCTGCAGGCTGTAAGCTGTAGGCTTTGCACAGGTCCCAGGGTTGGAGGAGCAGTGGTGGCACTGGATGGGGCTGGCCATCAGTGCAGTCGCTGCTCGCCCCAGCACAACAGGACTGCATCCCCCTGGTTACGCCTGGAGCCCCAGGAATCTGCCTTAGCAGAGCAGGGGGATGGAAAGCACAGGGTTATCCCTTACAAAAAGCACTGATTCACAACAATCAGTTGTGATTTCTTCTTTCTGAAACTCAGTGATTTTGTGGTATGAATAATTCTATGACTACCACTATGATAATGTCTTTATTCAAAGTGATATCCTGCAATAATTTATATAAACACTGTAAATTACATATTTGCACTGTATATCAATTTTATGTCTGTGCCCACTGTTTCCTCTCCTAAAACAGAGAAATAAAACTTAACATGCTTTTCAGATACATCACCAGCTGCCTGCCTAATTTCTTAGAAGCGAACAAAAACAGTGTAGGTGACAGTCAAGACAGGAAAACCCAGGCACTCCCAAATCGTATTTACCTTCCATCACTGCCTTTTCTTTTCTGATTCATCTATAATGAATACCCTCCTGTCTTCACTAGATTCAGTTACTGTTTCTTTGTCTACAGTAAAATAATCCGTGTGGTTTAAAACCACAGTTCATCTCTCTGTCTCTGCTTCTTTCCCCTTACCATTAGTATAATTGGGGTGAAACTTTGCCCACGACAGCTACAGAGAGAATTCCCGGTAATAAGGTGTCAGAGGAGGTTAAAAGTGAGACACCTTTAAGGCAGAAAGAAACATAGACAGCAACTGCTCAGCGAACCAGCACGGGTCTTGAGGGGCTCCAAGCGCCTTCTGCCCCCACGTTACAAGTGGAGAACTAAATGCTATGGCCAAAGGCAGAGCAAGTGCATTTGGTGAGGGAGGATGCCTTCCCCCCACAGCTCCTCGCTGGGTGCTTCCGGACAGAGCTTGAGCGGGGCCAGCTCCTGAATCACAGAAACATAGAATGTGCAAGAGCACGTGTGGAACAAATCACTGGTGGCTTATGCTCCATGCGATGCTCCTGCAGCTTGTGAGGAAGAGAGCAAGGGCTCTGCCCATTGCCTGTGCAGGGACACCTCCCACCAGACCAGGTTGCTCCAAGCCCCATCCAGCCTGGCCTTGAACTCCTCCAGGGATGGGGCAGTCACAGCTTCTCGGGGCAACCTGGGCCAGGCTCTCACCAGCAAAGAATTTCTCCCTAAAATCTCATCTCAATCTCCCCTCTTTCAGTTTAAAACCCTTCCCCCTTGTTCCACTCCCTGATCCAGAGTCCCTCCCCATCTCTCCTAGAGCCCCTTTCGGGACTGGAAGGGACTACAAGGTCTCCCTGGAGCCTTCTCTTCTCCAGGCTGAACAACCCCAACTCTCTCAGCCTGTCCTCACAGCAGAGGGGCTCCAGCCCTCCCAACATCTTCATGGCCTCCTCTGGACCCGTTCCAACAGGTCCATGTCCTTCCTGTGCTGAGGACTCCAGAGCTGGAGGCCACCTTGCAGCAGGTTCTCAGCCACTGCTGCTGGAGAGGACGACAGCACTCAGAGAGCTCCTCACAGTTCTCAGAAATATTGCTGTGAGGTATCTGGGTGCTGCAAGGAAGTCAGAGAAAGATCTGCACAAGAGGCAAATATACAACTTCTGTTACTCTTTCAAAGAAATCTCTCACCCTACACAGTGACTTATCTTTTCGGGATTATTTTTGCAGCCATGGATTCCCCTCACTTCTTCCCTAAGTGAATATCTACAGTAAGGCTTTAGTCCTAAGACATATGGAAATCAAACAAATCAACGTTCATATAAGCTGGTGTCCTCTGGTTAACCTGTCATGTGTGGAAAGCAACTTAATCCTCAGATTTTGGAGCGCATCCAGTCTATAAAAGCATGTGGACTGGGAGGAGCAGACTGGGAGGCAGGATGAGCTGTCGCAGGCAGGAGTTGCTGCTGCTGCTCAGCAGTGCCCTCAAAGAGCACAAAACCCCACAAATCTGTGGCCGGCATCCCCCTCGGGTGCTGCTTCTGCCCAGTTCATCTCATAATGGAGAAAGCCTTGCCACAAAAAGAGGAACTCTGTGTACGGTGAGATGAGGAACTGCCATCACCTTAAAGAGTAAAGTGCAACCTTCGGGTCTCGTCTCTCGCGCTGAGGGCTGGAGATGGCACAACAGCACTACAGCGGCTGTTCTGGTATTTGTTTCTGCCAGAAGTGCTCAGATTTGTATTTTGGGGGAAAAAACAGCAAACTTTTAGCTGGAGTTTATTTCAGTTCCCTTGCCTTTCTACAACAGAACCCAGAGTGAACAGTGAGCATCATCTGAGAGGTATTTAATATGAACATATACAGTGAAGTAATGAAGTGGTCCCTTCATTCAACAGCATAAAATGCCTGCTGTTTATCAGTACTTTATAAAGTAGTAGCTGCCCCTGCTCTGTTGCAATGCATGTGCCTTTATCCTACCCTGCTTGTTACAGACAGAGGGGATGGTGCTGCCTCTCTCTGCTTTGACCACTGGCTCTGCCAGAATGAACCCAAACGCTGCTGTGAGCATCAGAGGAACACGAGCACCAGAGGAACACGCCAGAGATTAGCCAAATAAATCCTTTGCAAAATGGCAGCACTTGAGTCCTCTGAATCCAACCTGCTGTGGGAGCAGGGTGCGGATCAGAGTGCCCAGCCCAGGGAGTGCAGCAGCACCAGGCAAGTCCTCTCCACCAGCCAAGACCTCTCCACCAGCCAAGAACATCAGCACCATGATGGAGATTTGCTCCTGGACCTGAGCAGCTTGTCAGCAGGTCTCTCCCAGCCCACAGGCCACCAGGAACAGAAACAGGAGCCAGGTGCCAAACACAAGAGGAGCCAGGAGACAGAGAGCAGCTGCTGAGGGATGTGCTGGTCCAGAGTCCAGAACAGCCGGAGGAGGCAAGGTCTGGCGGTCCTCTGCCCAGCAGGAGCCAACGCGAGGACCAAGGACCAGAAATGAGTGGCCTGGGGGAAGGATGAGGAATAAAGGCTCAGTACCCAGAGGAGTGCACATCTACTGCCAAGGGAGACTGCAGGCAGACAAGGCTGGTTGAGGTGACTGTGTCCTCTACCAAACAAGCACGGCACAGATTTAGCTCGTTGGATTTAGCAGACTGTTTTAGCTGAAGAACTGGGATGCCTGGGCTTTTGGCCCCCAGGAAGGACATGGATCTCTTGGAATGAGTCCAGAGGAGGCCACGAAGATGCTCAGAGGGCTGGAACACCTCTGCTGTGAGGACAGGCTGAGAGAGTTGGGGTTGTTCAGCCTGGAGAAGAAAAGGCTCCGGGAAGACCTGAGAGCCCCTTCCAGTCCTGAAAGGGGCTCCAGGAGAGATGGCGAAGGACTCTTGATCAGGGAGGGGAGCGACAGGATGAGGGGGAAGGGTTTCAAACTGAAAGAGGGAAGATTTGGATGAGATCTCAGGAAGAAATTCTTTACTCTGAAGGTAGTGAGACCCTGGGACAGGTTGCCCAGAGAAGCTGTGGCTGCCCCATCCCTGGAGGGGTTCAAGGCCAGGCTGGATGGGGCTTGGAGCAACCTCGTCTGCTGGGAGATGTCCCTGCCCAGGACAGGGGGGTGGAACTCGATGTTCTTTAAGGTCCCTTCCAACCCAAACAATTCTATGATTCTATAAGGAGGCCGAGGGTAAAGCAGAGGTGGCCCAAATGTTCTGCAGACGGGCAGGGCTGGCTGGACCACGGCCCTGGTGAGGACACCAGCCCAGACCACCACCACCTCCAGCTCTTGCCTGCCCTGCAGCGTGGTGAGCACAACCCATCGCAAACGGGCTCTTTCATGAAGCCACACTGCAATCAGCTTTCAGAAAAATATACTGGTGTGTGGACCAGAAGCACACAAACACATTAGGAGCAGTTTTGTAAAAAAACCCTAACACTTGCAGACTCCTTGAAACCCTCATTCCTGGTCTCTTAATTAATAATCTCTCACAGGAGGAGCACGGGAAGGAAAAGGTTCCTTCATTACAGAAATCCTGCATAAAACACTACGCTTTGACTAGTTTTTAGGTAACACATTAGTGTAGCTGAAAATGGCTGAATTATATAAGCTCCAGTATAAGATTTTCCACATTTCATGGAAATACAAGTACAAAACAGCACATTTGTTATTCATGACATGAATCTCCATAAAACCCCAGTCTTGTAAAATGTAATGTCAGGAAAAATCTGATTAAATGGCGCTGTCCTCCCTCAAGGAAAACCTACTTCAATTAGAAGAAATTGTGTTAAAGTCTGCATTTCCTGCTCCATTTCATCTTATTTATCATTTCAATAACTTTCTTTATGCCAGGCTAAAAAAATGCAAAAAATCAGTGAGTGGCAGGTGAGCATTAAAAAATATATGCATTTATTATACTTACCGGTTTAGGCTTAATGCTATTCACTAGTCTAGTTTCAAAGCTTAAGTACTTTCTTGGGGTTTAGTTTTGTCAGCTTGGCATTTTTAATAACCTGAATATTCAGCTATGTCAGTCTCTGCCATAATTGGAGCTGACTGCTTTAACTGGGAACGGTAAGTTTGGCCAAGAGTAGCATTTCAACTGGGTAGTCAAGGCTATTTTGAAACTACATTTAAGTTTTCTTAGGCATTAAGTGAGGGATCTGGCTCTTGATTAATAAAAATCTTTGCTGACTCTTCAACTTTAATTTTTTTGACATTCCAAACCCACCTGGACACGTTCCTATCCAACCTGCTCTGGGTGGACCTGCTTTGGCGGGGGGGTTGGACTAGATGATCTCCAGAGGTCCCTTCCAACCCCATAGCATTCTGTGATTCTGTGATTTAGGAAGATAGTTGTATTGTGAGTAATTCGATGATTACTGAGGAGATATCTGAAGATTATCAACTATAATAGATACTTTAGCTTTTCCCGCCTCTGATCTGAGTTTGTGTCTATTATACAGCTGTGAATTCTAGTGATTATGTTCTTATACCCAAGTGAATATAGTTGCTACTCTGTTTGTCAACATACAAACAGCTTAAAAAACATGAGCTAAATTCATACCTCAGACCACTGGCACATATGGCACAGATATTGAGAAATGAAGCATGATACCTGACTGCTTAAAATACTGATGTTCACTGCATATTTTCTACTGCATATGCAAGGGAATATGCTGCACCGTACGAAGCGCGGGACATCTGCTATGGCTAACGGATATTAATGAGCTCACACATCTGTTCTACTCAACTCCTTGGGCTGACAGCAAAACTGTGAAGGCTGATGCAAAAACAGCTCTCATTGACTGCTTCGTTTGCTACACGCTGGAGGCAGCTGAGGACAGATACCGGAGTAGCTCGGGGAAAGCTTGGGGGAATTGTCTTCTGAGGGGGTAGGGGACAATATGCAGCCAGGAGCCAGACACCGTATCAGTGTAGTGTTCTCACTCAGTCTGTCCTTCCCAATTACATGGTCCCCTCTACTTCAAACTTTGTTTTATGGGTAACATTTTTGGTTACCTCCTAGACTGATGAGTCAGCTGCAGAGAAGGACAAGGCCAAACAATACTCCTGTTGATGCAAGTATGAGATAATCAGACAATCAGAGGGCTGGAGCCACTCTCCTATGAAGACAGTCTGAGAGAGTTGGGGTTGTTCAGCCTGGAGAAGAGAAGGCTCCGGGGAGACCTTAGAGCCCCTTCCAGTCCCTCAAGGGGCTCCAGGAGAGATG
>JAHREE010148165.1:0-11973 GCA_033628505.1 Tringa tobata | reverse complement strand
GGTGAACTTTTTCACCTTGGCTGTGTATAGTGGAGTTTTGGTCTCAGGCTCAGTCAAGGACGAAGTTTAGGATTAAAGTTAGGGATAAATTTGGGACAGAAACAAAGTGTAGAGAAGCTGTTGGAGAGAGGCTGTGAAGGGGCTGCCAAGGGAACAAGCAAGCCACAAAATATTTCTCCCTAGAGATCTTTCCCTCCTAGGCTGTGTCTCAGTGCCTTGGTCTACAGGCTCAGATGAGACCCAAGTCTGAGGTTGGGGTTAGGATTAGAGCTGGGGCAGAGAGAAAAAGCATGGAGCTCTCTTTGGAGTGGGGCTGCAAAGAGGGTGCCAGTGGAAGGGGGTGACAGACTACAAAGAGATGTCTTCCTGGATTACTTTTTGACCCATCTTTAGCATCTGGGTCAAAGCTTGGCTCTGGCAAAGGTCTAGGGTTAGGGTCAGGGAACAGACTAAGTCTGGAGTTGCAGCGTCCCCTTTCTAGTGGCAGCCTTTTTGCAGCCCCCTTCAAATGGCAGATCTACCCTTTGTTCCTCTTTAGTCCCTAAACTCGCCCTGGGCCACACTCCTCCTGACAGCCACCTCCTTTGTCGGGAAGTGCAGTGACAGGACGAGGGGGACCGGTTTTAAATTGGAAGAGGGGAGATTTAGATGAGATATCAGGAAGAAATTCTTTGCTGTGAGGGTGGTGAGGCACTGGAACAGGTTGCCCAGAGAAGCTGTGGCTGCCCCATCCCTGGAGGGGTTCAAGGCCAGGCTGGATGGGGCTTGGAGCAACCTGGTCTAGTGGGAGGTGTCCCTGCCCAGGGCAGGGGGATTGAACTGGATGGTCTTTAAGGTCCCTTCCAACTCTGACCATTCTGTGATTCTGTGATTCTCCTCCAAATCTACTTTTTCTGTCTCCAGGCTCTCACCACCCCGGGGCACTCAGGTGGTGATTCGTAGCAGCTGGTTCTGAGCCCTGGGCTCTGCTGGGAGATCTCCTCAGGTTTCCAGCATCTTGCTTCTGCTCAGGGCCAGGGTCAGTGACACTTCAGTGGGAGAGAGGCCAAGTTAGACAACGTGGGTGTCACTAGAGGGCACAACAGTCCACAGGAATCCAGGGGCAAAGCCTGAGGACGGAAGGGTGGAAAGTCACTGGTACTCCGTGTTGCAGAAACATCAGTGACACGGAGCTGGGCATTCTTCATCTACACAACAGATGTCGATCCTTTTTTAAGGTCTGGTCACATTTCTCAAGCGAGGCCCCTTTCAGAAGGAGGAGATGTGACTGATGCCACAGAGAGCGAGGCAGACAGCGATGAAAGGAGGTGCTGAATGCCCTGAACTTGTGCCTCTGGAACAGAAAAAAAGCAAAGTGTGGAGTGGGAAGTAGGAGTGTGGTGTTACTAACACAAGCAAGAAACGGTTGCTCCTCCTCAGAGAAGGTCCTATGCCTTTGTGTCTTTTAAAAAAGGATTTCATTCTTGCTGTGGCCTAAAATCCTGTGATGAAAGGGCAAGCAAGGTCACCAGTCTGCAGCTCTGCAGAGGTTAACAGTGAGGCTGATGGAGGTGTCCCTTTGCACTTTGTGCCATGATCCCATTAGAGCTGTCCCATTAGAAGCTGTCCACCTCAGCAAAGCTGAGCTCAGATGCTACTTCGTTGGGGCCTCGTGATTTTGGGGCAGGGGCCTGTGCAAAATGGGGATAATGCAAACCAATCCAGGTGATCTGCTTTTGAGAGCTAAGGCAGACATTTGGCAACCAGTGGCTTACTGCCACCTGTTCACTTCTGCATTTTCATTTTAGGTGCCTGTAGCTTTGCCTCTGGTGGCTGCAGAAGGCGTGGGAGACTCCCTCACGTTCCTTGAGCAATGGAAGAGATCGTCAGCAGAAAGAAGGTAAAATGAGCTGGCTTTGGTTAAAATAAGAGTTGGGTCGAGTTTACCGTGGCTTTGCCTGTCTAATAGTGCTGTCGAGTGGAAAGCTCTGCAGGCTCTCTCACTGTGGGTGCCAGCTTATTTTTACTGGCAGGATTTCCCAGGTGAGCCATGACTCCTGGGCTACAGGCGGTGGGATGCAGCTCCAGCGCTGTTTTGGCAAAGCCAAGGCGAGGTGTCGGCGCCCCGCTGTTCTCGCTGGCAGATTTCCTTGGTACAAGACTGAGCCACGATGAAAAAGGCCACCGCGGGGCACCTGCCCGCTGGCCACTGGGGCAGAGCTCTCCCCACACCGCCCTCAGACCCACCCCAAAGGGAAAAAGTTCCTCATTCATCACTTGGTGGAAAGCACCGCGGTGCCCGTCCTCTGCCCTGTACTGGGGGGTGGGCAGAGGGTGCAAGAGGCATCCTGTCCCTGACAGGGGGCTTTGCTGCCTGGTTCATCGGCTCCGTGACCAAACTGCAGCTTCCCAAAGCCAAGGCTGATAATGTCCTACCAAAGGTAGTATAATTCCTTTACCCACTAGCGTTTTGAACTTAAAAAAGAGAGAAAATACTAACAAATAAAATTCATAATAAGAATACTAACAAAGAATGATTTTCTGTTGAAAAAGAGGAATATCTCCAGACCCTTTATCAGGGCTTGCCAACTGTGCTAAACTGTTTTCTCACTAATCTTATTTTAAGAAAACTAACATAATGAGGATGTATTTGGGGCTCTTAGTACACTTTTCTTAAAGCCAGACAAAAAAGAAAATCTGGTATTTGTTTTATTGCTACTGTAGCACTTTGTCTGACAGCTTGACCTGAGAGCAGACGTGAGAGTGTAGCTCAGGGCCTGGAGAACAAATCACATGAAGAGAGGCTGAAGGAGCTGGGACTGTTTAGTATGAGGAAGAGGAGGCTAAGGGGAGACCTCATCACTCTCTACAACCACTTGAAAGGACACTGTAGAGAGGTTGGTGCTGGTCTCTTCTCACAGGTAATTAATGACAGAACGAGAGGGAATGGCTTCAAGCTCCAACAGGGTAGGTTTAGACTGAACATTAGGAAAGAATTCTTCCCAGAAAGAGTGGTCGGGCATTGGAATAGGCTGCGGTTGAGTCACCATCCCTGGATGTGTTTAAGAGATGATTAGATGTGGTGCTGAGGGATATGGTGTAGGGGAGGACTTTGTAGAGTAGGGTAGATGGTTGGACTCGATGATCCCAAGGGTCTCTTCCAACCTAGACGATTCTATGATTCTATGATTCATTTGTGTATAAGATACTCATCTTCAAGGATCACAAAACAATTTTATTCTCAAACACAATCCGACTGGCTGGCATGGATCCTCCAGAAAGTTTGGAAATGCTGTTCGTGTAGCAGGACAGTATTTTTTTTCTGGAATCTACATATAATGCTCTTATTAGCTAGCTCTAGGGGTTTTTTTCCTAGGTTGTTTCATAAATCTGTGAAAACTCTAAAGCCTCAAATTCTGTCTCCTGACAGAGTGACCAAGGAAGAGCAATGTGGCTTGAGTGGGCATTTGAGCAAGCTGCTGCTCCAGAAGCTGCTGCCCTGGAAAAATAAAAAATGCTTTATGAAAGTGTCTCACAGTTTTGTAGATGGTTATTTAGGCAAAATTTGGTGAGTGGACAGTGACCCACGGGGCTGCCAGAACGGCTCTGAAAGCCAGCCCTGGATCACCTTAAGGGCTCCGTGGGGGTGCGTGCTCTGACATTCAATCAGAGCATTCAGACACGTGTCAGATCTGAGAAATGCCTCTCTGACTTCACTGAGATAACTCATGCCGTGACGGTTAATGGGTTTTCACTTGGGATCACAGCATTCAAAAACTTCAGTTCCAAAGCCCAGTGACAAAAGCGCAGTTTTCCTCATCCCTTCCCGGACATACACCAGAAGAAAAACACTAGGTATAGATATTAGATATGACATAGATATTATATAGATCTGCTGGAAGGGCCCTAAAAACGCTGCAGCATTGAGGAATTTGTTAAAAAGCAACTTTGACATTTTGATGAATGGATAAAGTTCACTTACTGCATTTTGCTTTTTTACCTGAAATCTTTTAAGTTTTGTATGTTCCAAATGTCAGGTACATTCAGCTGGTTTCCTGAACCACGGCCACCTTCTCCTTGCCACCAGCCTTCTCAGTTCACAGCAGCCTCGTGCCTGTCTCCGTGGGAACAGGTCTGGGTAGATCTGTGCAAGTGAGAGGAGTCAGAGAGGCTGGGAGTGCATGAAATGGAAAATGTTTAGACAAATTAATCAGCAGTTGCTACAAGTGAGTCACCAAAGTATGCACGCTGTCGCAGAGTGGGATCTACGTTCCGCTGGCTATTGGAAGTGCAAATCTCTAAGCTTTGGCACTGACAGCCCTTAGACAGCCCTACGTTGTCCTGCAGCAACCCCCTTGTCTCCTCCAGCCGCTCGTTGGGAGTCCCATGCCTTGTTGCAGGAAAGCCCAGCCTCCAGGACTCTGCTGCATGCTCTGAATCCACCAGCAGACCC
Source organism: Tringa tobata (assembly GCA_033628505.1). NCBI lineage: Eukaryota > Metazoa > Chordata > Aves > Charadriiformes > Scolopacidae > Tringa > Tringa tobata. The sequence continues at coordinate 7,541 of JAHREE010148165.1, read as the reverse complement.
ACGGCAGCGCTGGGGCCACACCGAGCGCTGTGGAAATCTGGGATCATCAGGGAAGTTGTGTGCAGCCCTCAGGCCTGATCCAGAGTTTCCTGAAGTCAGTGGAAGTCACTCCGTGGACCTGCCTCGGCCAGGTACCTCTGGGGCAATATGGGTCCCAATGGGCTGCTTGCATGGAAACAACTCCACCGTCATGGAGCTCATGGCAGGACCAACTGCCTTTCTTTTGTTGCTACTACCTTTAAGTGGTAAGGATTCAGAAAGAAACAAACAGTCTCTCTGGATCTTTATGGGTTTGTGATAGCACTTCGTGGATGGCAGTTCCTTCCCTGACCAAGGACAAGAGAAATAACGTTGACGTTAGCTACAATTCAGTTTCCCACACAGCATATGGAGTTTTCTGTTTTGAAATGCAGCAACTTTCTGTCAGAGAAATGAGAGATGGCATAAACCCAACCAAAACACCAGAGCCAAGCACCCATGAAAGTTGCCTTCTGGATCCAAGCGTTGGAGAGCTCTGGCAGGCCCACCTATCGCAGAAACAGATGCGAGTAATTAATAACTGACTCAAGCTAGCTGCCCCGTCCTAGAGAATGCCTGATCACAAGGTTCTGAATCACTTTTTTTTTTTTTTTCTCACGTAATCTCTTGTGAGATTTCCACCACATGTGGGAGGACTATCAGGACCGTGATGTGCAATGAAACTACATGGAGGAGGTCTCACTGCTACCCTGAAGTGTTTGGTTTGGTGGTAATGATTAGGGGTCAAAGTGGCACAACAGCAGGTCTGTACTGGGACAGATTAAATAGGGGAAAAATCAAGAGGTAAATAATTGTCTTATGTGTTCCAGTATAAGGATCAGTAATTAGTGCTACTAATTGGTCCCAGGCAGCTTCATACGTGCCCAAACATGTCAGTTAATGATTGAGGGCTATCTCATTTTCCTCCAGGTTTTGATCAGATAATTACGATCTGAATTCGCATGAAGCAGTGTTGTGAGCAAGTAGGCAGCTGTTCACCTATGGCTGAATGTCAATGCCCATGAAACAAAAAATCATCGCACCCTTCACTCACGTATGTAAGTGTAAATCCTCTGAAATCACTCAAACTGAAATGGAGTTGCAATGGCCAAATATTTAAGCTACAAAGCACTTTGGCATCCTTGGGATGCAACGTGCTGCTTAAAGATAATTCCTTATCAGTCCATTGCAGTGTTCCTGGCCAATTGCTTACTGACAGATATTTCTAAGAGAAAGTTATTCTCGTATAATATATAGTATTTGATTTTGTACATGTTTTAAAAATATAGTGAGAGCAGGTTAAGATCTCACTATAACCATGGCTGGTTCCAATGCCCTGGGAATTTTGCCTCAGTTCAAGATGACTTCTGTTCTGTTTAAGCTTTACAGTCTCCATAAAGAGACTATTTATTGTGGAAGAAAATCCTGTTGTCAAAATCTTGCAATTAAGTACATGGCTGCAATCACAACAGATGTAATGACCCCATGAGCCCCAGACAGGAGAAGGGCAACGTGCTGAAGAAGTTTACTAACATTGCTCCTCCTTACTTACCTGCTTTCATTAACGCTTGTTGAACTATGGGCACCAATACTTTTTAACGTTTCATAAGATTTCAGTAAAATCCCCATTAAATGAGTGGTGAGGTTTCAAGGTAAAGGACTCGTGAGTATGTGGCATCAAAGGTAAGTTGGCCCGTACCATCAAAGCTTTGTGCTTTGCATTTGAGAGGCTGGACTACAGCCCTCCACGTGAGGAGGAGATCACATGCTGGGTTTCATTCCCAGCATCTGAGCAGAACAAACACAAGGACAAAACTCTTTGTGCTCCCCAGCAGTCACCTTTATCCCCTGTCTCCAAAATCCAGTGGCATGGCTCCCAAGCATGTGCAGACTCAGGAAAACTGGGGAAAGCAGGGGAGAATGGGCACAAACTTGAATATAAGAAGATCCACCTAAACATGAGGAGCAACTTCTTTCCTTTGAGGGTGGCAGAGCCCTGGAAGAGGCTGCCCAGAGAGGTGGGGGAGTCTCCTTCTCTGGAGACATTCAAACCCCTGCCTGGACACATTCCTGTGCAACCTGCTCTGGGTGGACCTGCTCTGGCAGGGGGGTTGGACCAGATGATCTCCTGAGGTCCCTTCCAACCCCGTATCATTCTGTGAGAAGCAAAAGATGGACGAGGAGTACCACTTCATTTATCTGCTACAGCCCATGCTAAGCACAATATGCCCCTGTCAGTGCATCAGCCAGGGCAAAGCGTCCACCATTCATGGTGCTGGTGAGGCAGAAACGCTGATATGCTAATTTGACTCACTCCACGCTCTCCAGTGGACTGTCTGAGCTAGTCAATGCCCTGGAGAAGTGTCCCTTAGGCCTTACACACAGAAGAAAGTGACAGTCCATAGTGACATCCACAAATATGTGGATGGCTCACTGTTGTATGTCTCACCGAGAGCTGCCGGTGTGCCCAGCTCCCCACAGAGGGGGAGGAGGAGGGGGACATGTCTTTGGGAGAGCTCTGGTGCTGGGTCCACTGTGCTCTCTTCCTTCCCTCGTACAGCAGCATCCTTCTGCAGGCTGCACAGGAAGAATTTGGGGACTGCAAGGACAGCATAGGACACCCTTTGGGGACCCCGTTGCTATAGTGTTGTGTATTTCATATTATCCAAAGCCTGCGATGGTGAAATAACATCATCCTGTATTTCATAATTGACAAGGGTTTCCAGTAATTCCTCTTTCTTCAGAGTCAAAGGATGGTAACCCTCACCACTGGTGGCTGCAAATTTAAACCATTTATTTGTCCTACACTCTGGAGCTAATCTGGATCTGATTTTAGACACTCTGGCCCTGTGGATCTAAAGTCTGAATCTAAGTATGATGAAGTGTGGGCTCCAGATGGTCTGTTGTACTGGTTTTCGCTGTGAGGCAGTTAATTCCTTCGTAGCAGCCGGTATGGTGTTACACTTTGGATTTGTGACCAAAGCAGCGTTGATGCCACAGGGATGTTTCAGCGAGGGCTGAGAAGTGCTGTGCAGTTGTCTCTCGACACACACCACTCACTAACACAGCAGTGGGAGCTGCCAAGCACCAGTTTTCAGACTAGCAGAGGCAGCATCAGGATCAGCCCAGTGGTTCCCTCTGTCTCTGTGCGTAGGGAAGGGCCACTGGATCCCATCTGCATGGCTGTCCTTCCAGCCAGCTCAGAGAGCTGAGCCTGCTCTACTTCTCTGCTGGCTTTTCCTTAGGAGTTCTGAATGTAGCAGGCAAACAAGAACAGTTAACGCTCTCTTTCTCCTACTCCATTTTCTGACCCAGCTGCACCAGATCCCTGATGATCACCCAAGGGAATTCGGTCCCGCAACTTACATGTTGTTATAATTTATCTGAGTTTGAAGCTCCCTGCCTCCCTCCAGCTCTTCCTCCATCTCAGGATACAGGATCTATAAATTAGAGAGGAAGGCAGGTGTAGCTGTTGCTCAATAGTTTGCTATACGTCTGTGACTTTAAATAAGTAATACAATAATTATAAAAGATACCAATCTTTAAAAATTCAGCAATTTCAGTGAGAATACCTATGAGCTTTAATATGCATGTTTGTGTTTATATATATATGTGTGTGTTAACTTTTTTAATGGCAATGCATGTGACCCAGATGAAGTGAGACGATGAATGTGGCCATACCCATGTGGTAATTCTGCTGGCAATAACGTGATCTCCCGTTGCTATGCTGATAAGTGCCTGAGAAGAAAATTTATGTCTGGGGTTTGTTATGCTATCCATACACCACATAAATCATTGTGTGTGTCATTACCAGGTGGAAAAAAAAAAAAAAAAAAAGAAGGCTGAATTGTAGTTAAACATTTATTTGATCTCATTCTTTTCCATCTTGTGATCACATAAATGCTTTTCTACGTAGGTTTTGGTTTGTTTTCTTTTTGAAATGAGTGCAAGCAATATAGAATCAACTCCATGCATTTGTTACCCCTTCTGTAATCCCTAGCCCTGTCCTCTGCAGCACATATCTTTGTATTCTGTCTATTGGTGAACCTTTGCATCCCCTGTTTCTGGTCCATCCGTAGTGACACTGAACATGTGCAAGTCCCTACGCATCTTTAAGAACATGTATCTAGCTTCTTTACATTATTTCAGAAAGCTTATAAATCACTTATAGCAAGGGTGATGTGTAAGTTTTCCATAAGGAGAGTTAACTGTTGTTAAGTACCGATTATTACAATCGTGTGTCCTCAATTTTTGCCTAGGAGTCCTTTATCTGAAAATTCACCTTCTCCTACCAGCCCAGACTGGCTTTCTCATGTTTTGCAGATTGCACCCATCAGCGTTCCCTAGAAGAAAAGAACACTAATGGGAGAAGAGGAGAAATGGTCCAGGTGGAGCAGAAATACCTAAGAACAATATGGGGTGATCTAGAGCTGAAGAGTCTGCTCAGGAGGTGACTATCTGCAACTCCCGACAGTGGAAGCCCAGGTACTGAGGAGCCCTGGGGTACTTGCTCCTTCACTGGTTTACTTCATCTACAGCCTCTGCCCGTGGATGAGTCTCTCTGGGTGCTCTACCAGAGAATGCAAACTGAGCAAAACATTTCCTCAAAGATAGACCTTATGAAATGCTTCATACCTACTTCATAAACCCTAAGAAATGGTTATAGATGTTGTGGAAAAAAGCAGATAGTGTGTCAGGGATCCCCAGCCTTCCTACAAAAACTAGTGTTGCACTTCATTTCTCATCGCTTCCTTAAAAACCAGGGTGTGCAGAGCTCGTGCACAGCGCGTACTCTCGCTGTCCCGAGGTGATTATTGCCGCGCTCTCGTATGTACTCGCTTGAGTGATGCGTTTGCTGAAACTCAAGGCTCTAGTCAAGAATGGAAATCTGAGCTGAGCTGCCTGCACAGATGTGCCCTGGCACAGCCTGCTTGGAGGAATCCTGGAACGAAAGTTTGACCTAAGCTTGTTTGTTTTTATCAACTCCCGACTTCAGCCACTGTGAAATTCCTTTGGGTCAGTGACTCTCCTCTCTCAAGGCAAAGCTTAAGCTTGTGTCCTGGGTTGAGAGACACAGGACTAACTTTTCTTCTAAAACTGGGGAAAATTGTACTTCTAGAAGACTCTAGTGTCTCAATTTGTGAAAATATTTACTTTATATCCCAGGCCAGCCTGGGCCTATATACAGCCAGGCTCTGTGGGATTCAAGGTCTTGGTGTTTTCCAGCCTTGCCAGGTGCAGGGACAAGGAGGAGCAAGGCCTGGGCATTTGACCCAGGCTGGCCAACAGGATTATTTCATACCATGAACGTCACATTCAATATAAATTAGAAGAGTTTGCTGTGTAGCTCTCTCTCCCTTGATGGTGGTGGGTCCAGACAACTCCTTGCCCTGGTGCCGGACCCCTGAGGCCTTCCCTTCCTCCTGAAGCCATTGCGCTGGCAGTGTCCGCCATTTGCTGTCCCTGCTGGGAGTGCACAGCTTCCTGCTGAGAGACTTGGCTGAGTATAATTCCTGTATCTTATATCAGTATCGGGGTTAATACTGGTTCTTCAGTATTATTGTTAATTATTTAGTCTTAGTCTATTAAATCTATTTATATTTCAACCCTGTGTTTCCTTCTGTTTCCCGATTCCCCTTTCTGGGTGGGGAGGGGTCATCAGGTAATAGAATAATTGTCTAAACGACAATAGACTGTTATGGGTTTTTCTCAAACCATAACAGCTTGACAGATTCTGACCTTCAGTTGTGGTCTGAAGGGAATACAGAGGCATGCTGGAACAGCTCAAAGACGAAAAAAAGAAAATGAGGGATGCAAGGAACTGGGATGAAACTTCAAAGCCAGGAGTGCAAGCAAGGCTGTCACTCCTTCACAGTCCTGAGCACCCACTGATTTGTCAAAACAGGCTTAAGACCATGACGCTTACTGAGACTAATAGAAAAATAACTTCTTCTAAACTTAAAAAATGATCACCAATTCTAATCTATTCCAGTAACTTGTCGGGATCCGTATTTTCTGTCAGAGGGAACGTATCTGCTAATCTTCAGTGCAACATCTGTTAGGAGGCATGTAGAATTTATGTGCAAACATAAAAGTAACCTTTTCAAAATAGTATGGCAATTCCTGTGTCTTCCCTACTTTTCTGAATGCAGGAGGTTGATACATACCAGAACTGAGACACTTCTACCACAGCTGGTAACAAGAGAGTGGATCCACATTCCCTACTTGCTATGGGAAACCACTCAATGTAGGGCGTGCCTGAAGAACCTAAGAACAGAAGAGCAAAAACCCCGCATTTCTACAGGTGAAACTATGCACGGTTTACATTATTGTTATGGAGAAGCCATTTCACACAAGTGATCACGGGGGGGATATGCCTGAAAGTCATTGCACGTTCAGAGTTCACACTGGGGCGTGGAGGAGGAGAACGCTCCCAGAAACCCTGAAATGGCGATTCTGCTTTAGGGCTTTCACTTTGGTGGTGCTCAGGAGACAGAGGTTATAGTCCGCTAAGCGATCGGGTGCTAATATCTAGATTTTATTCATCTTCATGATGCACATCTCAGCTGTACAACACAGGCCATAAGATTCCATAAGCTAGGAGCTTGTAGTAGCTTGAAACAAATACACTTGCAATCCCAGTGTGAGGAGACGTCATTCCCAATCAGCTCAAAGATAAGTTTTCTTCTCACGTTATTTGTTCTTTATATCTTAACGCCAAACAAAGCCGAGTCAAACATAGGTGCCTAAGTACAAAATTTAAATTAAAAGGATGTCGCAGAGCAAATAGAGAGGCCTTCATATCTCAACTGACAATTACCCTGACACCTAAAATTTCAACAGTGGGCAACAATACCCTAGACTCAGAATTTTGCCATATTTCTTGCTAGATCTCAGAAGAAGCCACATAGTGAGGATTTTGTTCAGAAAACCTAATAAAAAATCCATAAAAAAACCTTCTCCAAATTCAGATTTTGCCACTGTCTTTTAAAAGGACCGCTGGGGCACTGTGCATGTCTGAGACCTTGCTGTTGTCCAGCCAGAGGGTGTTCGGACTAAGATCTTCTGCCAGCCAAGGTTAATATGCTAATAGCTGGGTCCTGGGAGATTCTCTGTCCTCCAAGAACTGAAGCTGAGGAGTTGGTGAAGAAAAATTTGAAGTATTCACACAGCTACAGAGAAAAGGAATAAAAGGAAGCTCAACTCCCTTACCAGGACAGGCAGCCTACCTGTTGGGAATTTCACATGGATACGAGGAGACCCATGTCCCAGTTCCCAGAGATGCTGTGTTCATTATACTCAGTGGCTGCTTATCCTAAGTCATTCCTTGGGGCAAGTGTTGGCATGACTCTACAGGCCTTCTCCGGGAAGAAGTTTCTGTGTTCCAGCTTCCAGATGAAAAGAAGAACCTGCTGAAGGCCAAGACGTACCTTGGTGGCTTGAACCATGGGATTCTGCTCTTAAGGTGAATGATTTCACAATGCAAGACTAATACCAATGTTAGTCTGAGGGCGATGTTACAC
>JAHREE010148147.1:0-10283 GCA_033628505.1 Tringa tobata | reverse complement strand
TCCCTGACCCGGCCAACCCGTTCCAACGGCTGGCTTGGATTTCAAGGTTGCAGGTTCTAAAGGAAGAGTGGTGATGGGGAGAAAGTCTTTCTTCCCGTTTCCTGTCTTTGGTTGAGGGGTTGGAAGAGGCAGTCGGTTGGAAACACCGATTCTGCAAGCTCCCAAGAGCCACCGGCCGCCGCTTCCTCTCGGTTGGGCTTGACCGCTTCATCATGGGCCCGAGGTGGCCCCTTTAGTGGGAAGTTGGCCAGCTGGAGGAGAATCCCATACCTTCCCTTTGTGGCCATTCGATAAAAAGCCGGGGTGTTTTGGATTCCTCCTTCCAGGAGAGAATAGCTCCCATTGTAAAGTAGGTCTGGAGGATAAAATAGCAAAGTGGGAGAGAGAAAAAGAGGGAGGCTCTTCCCCGTGCACGCTCCAGCTCTCTTGGCTGGAGAGGCAGCTTTGCTCTGAATGTCTCGGCCACGTTTGATTTTTGGGATTACTTGAGGCTTTCTGAACCTCGACCATGTCTTTCTGCGGGGGCCAACACCCGGCGCTGCTTGTTCAATCTAATTATGGGATGAGGGTGACGGAGCCTAGGAGATCCCTGGGAAAGGATGAAAAGTGGGTGTTTAGGGAGAAAAGGATCAGCAGGCCCCATGGTTGCTGTTCTCTGGGAGCCATCTCGGCCCCTGCCTGTCATCCCCACCGCTCTTTTGCACCCTGGTCCAGGACCTCTCGGTCCTGCTTCTGCAAAAGATGCTTTGGGCTGAAAGCCCGTGTTTCAGGTTGGAAACCCTCCCGCAGGTGAACATCCTGAGCATCTGGGAGGGGTGGCTGCTTGGCTCAGCCCCTGAAAGTCTGGATGCAAATCTGAAGTGCATTAAACATTCTCTGGGAAGGGGGGGTGGGGTGGGGGAGTGGGTGGGTTTCACACTTGGAAAGCTTTGCCAGGTTTCCAGTGTTTGCTGCTTCCAGTCAGGCTGGGATCCAAAAGTGCAAAGGCCCGTGAAAATGATTAATAAAGAACAAAAACCAGACCCCGGGACAGGTTCAGCTCCCTGACTCCTCTGAAATTGTAGGCTTGCAGAAGCCTCACGCTTTACTTGGGTAGATTTGCTCTTTTAAAGCTGAAGCCCCATTCTTCAAACTGGATTCAGTGCTGTTTGTGTAATGGTTATGAGCATCTCCAGGTATAAATTGCCAGTGTCTTCTTCTCTTCACCTCCTCCTGCAGACCTGGGGCTGATTGGTGTCCCCCTTTTCCGTCGGTCTCAGGGATCTTATCTCTGCCTTGCATCCAGACAGCAAGGACCAGGACCCTGTCCTGTCTCTGGTGTGAACCTCACGAAGTTCCGCCAAGCCAAGCGCAAGGTCCTGCACCTGGGTCACGGCAATCCCAGGCATAAATACAGGTTGGGAGGAGAATGGCTGGAGAGCAGCCCTGAGGAGAAGGACTTGGGGGTGTTGGTGATGAGAAGCTCAACATGAGCCAGCAAAGTGCACTGGCAGCCCAGAAAGCCAACCCCATCCTGGGCTGCATCAAGAGAAGTGTGGCCAGCAGGGCGAGGGAGGTGATTCTGCCCCTCTGCTCTGCTCTGGTGAGACCCCACCTGGAGTCCTGTGTCCAGCTTTGGAGTCCTCAACACAGGAAGGACATGGACCTGTTGGAATGAGCACAGGGAGGGGGGCACGGAGATGATGAGAGGGCTGGAGCACCTCTGCTATAAGGACAGGCTGAGAGAGCTGGGGTTGTTCAGCCTGGAGAAGAGAAGGCTCCGGGGAGACCTTAGAGCAGCCTTCCAATATCTGAAGGGAGCTGCAGGAGAGCTGGGGAGGGACTCTTTGTCAGGGAGTGCAGTGACAGGACAAGGGGGAAGGGTTGTACATTGGAGTAGGGGAGATTTAGATTAGATACCAGAAAGAAATTCTTTCCTGTGAGGGTGGTGAGACACTGGAACAGGTTGCCCAGAGAAGCTGTGGCTGCCCCATCCCTGGAGGGGTTCAAGGCCAGGGTGGATGGGGCTTGGAGCAACCTGGTCTGGTGGGAGGTGTTGGAACTCCATGATCTTTAAGGTCCCTTCCATCCTGAACCAGTCTATGACGTTATGGTTCTGTGGTGCTGTTGGTGCAGCTCTGCCCAAACTGTCACCCGAAGTCCTAACAGCAGGGTTGGTAGTGACCACCAAGTGCGTTCTCTTGTCCCCACGGGTCTCTTCCCCTTGAGGGTGGTTTCTCTGGGCCCCTTCGCAGACACGTGCAGGTGAGGATGGTTTGTGAGAGCAGTTTCGTAGCCGTGCTGCCGCGGGGACGAGGTCCATGTGTTTCTCCAGCCAGCTCCATCCCTCGTGTGATGACAGCCTTCCTGCCCGCAACGCTCCTGCGACTGAGGCGAGGTTCACGGGAAGTAATACCTCTTGTTAGATGAGACAGATTGGGGGGAAAAAAACCAAAACCAGACAAGCCATTCTTCGGGCTAAAAGCGTATCTGGTTTTTCCCCAGTTGTATCAGGGTTGGTTTTTAACGATGGTATCCCCTACAGCCCACTGATGGAAGACATGCACCGGGGTCCCCGCGCTATCAAGCACCGTGAGATGCTGCAGGAGTTACCTGCAGCAACCCGGGATCTCCTGGAGCCCAGTTCTTCTCCGCCTCTGTCTGAAAAGCCCCTTGGTAGATGATCCCTGCTCCGGGCAGGGGTTTCCCATCCGTCCCCCATTACTCAGTTGCTTAAAATAACGCGGAGGTTTCTTCTCTTGGTAGGAAGCATCCCTGGAAGCGCGTTCCCCAGGCAGCTCAGGAGAGCCAGGGTTAGCATGCATCCTCCTTCCAATCCACATTTGACAGACTCCACTGGCTTTTTATGAAACTCCTCTGGGGTAACACCATACCTGTTTGAAGTCTCTTTTGTTTCATAGCATAATTCACTTATTTTTTCCCCCCTCTCTATTCCCCAGCTGCAACAGCAGAAGATTTTTCCTGTGCAAGTCTAATACGGGTTAGTAATATATCATGGGGTAAAATTATAGGTTTTTGTCTAGTGCCAGATATTTGGAAGCACCTGGTTAGCTAGAGGAGTACCCAGCGTAGATAAATCATGTTTAAAAAGCTTGTCATTTTTTTTTTAAAACTGCTTTTATTATTATTTTTTTTTTAATGTTTTGTGTGCTTCCACCTCCCGGGGCATCTCCCCAGCTGGCTGTGGTGGAGCGATTCTCGGAGAAAGCCCAGCCCAGCGGATGCTCTGCTGGAAAGATAAAAAAGTAGTGGAGATGCTCTGAATTCATTTTTATACCTCATTTACTGGGGATTGCCTTTAAGGGCTGATTCTTCAGCGAAAATGGGTTTCCTTTTACTCTTTTGGCAAAGGAAACGTTTTGCACAGGGCTTTTTCTCAGAGCATCTGTTCCCTTCATGTAAAAGCTGGCTTTTTAAGCTATGCTTTGCATGTATGTCGTGTATCACTGCTTATATAGTAATTTTTTGCTGTTTTATCGTAGGATGCTCTTCTCGGTTGCAAACGCCTTTGCCAGCCTTTGCCTGTTGGGACTGGAGTTTTCCACCTGAGGTGTCTGCCTTGGACCGAGTTCTCCTGGAGAAATACCAGCTCAGAGTGAAACAGCCCCTTCTGGGAGTAAAACTGTGGAAAACCAGGTAATTTGATCCGGGTTAAGGCAAGACTGACACTCTCCTGTGGAAAAGGCAAGCAAATGTGGTGGGGTGTGCCTGGGGCAGCCCATCCATCACCCTAAAGCATCACAGAACCCATGGTGTGGTTCAGGTTGGAAGGGACCTTAAAGATCATGGAGTTCCAACCCCCCTGCCATGGGCAGGGACACCTCCCACCACACCAGGTTGCTCAAAGACACCAGATAGGCAAGGTTGCCCCACCAGGAGGACGGAGTTGGCTTCCTTCAGGCAGTGGGACCTGCAGGTGTTTCTGGCAAGGAGCTGCACTGGTGAAGAACTGGTGAGGCCATCAGGGAAGGAGCATCCCAGTGCCATAAATGAGGGGCAGCTTGGGCTGCTGGGCCACCTCCAGCCTGGGATGTGCAGTTTGGGAAGGAGAGAGTGGGGTTCCTCTGCCTGTGCCCCCAAGTAGCTAGTGGCTACTGAGCCAGACCATGCAGTGTTTGCAGGTGGGAAGATCAGCTCTGTCAGCGTCTGTCTTTTGGGTTCGTTTTACCCTGGGTATCGTGGAGGGGGAGTCAAAATGTTGTTTATTAGGAACTCCATCCCAAACTTCAGCCATCCTGCAGGATGGCTGCTGTCCCAAAAAGACGGCCGTGGTATTTTTCTCTCCAGGGTATCCGTGAAAGTGAAAATATTCAAGGCTAAGCCAAAAAAAAAAATTTTAAAAAAATCATGTTTACATGAGCCTAGAGCCCTGGCCTGCTGTCTGTGGGCTGATGGGCAATTAAACTCTCCCAGCAGATTGTCTGCCTGTAGGTGATAAGATAGGAGGGTGTGAGTGGGGTATCATTGATAGCCTCTGGATGCACCACGTCCCGGGGATTTATGCTGGGGGATGATGGCAAAGGGGACATCTCCCCTGGAACACCCTTCGACAAACAAAGAGGGGCATAATCTGCATCAGAAAAGCTTGGAGGGGGGCAGGGGCCCGTCTGTCTTCGTCTGCGAGATCCAGTCCAGTGATGTTCCAAGGGACGTGTGTGTAGGGCAACTGGGTGGGCTCAGAAAAGCCTTTTTGGCGGCGGCCCAGCTTCCAGGGAGAGCATGGGAGGCAGCAGACTCCCCGAGCAGGTTTGGATAGCTGAGGGCTGAAAACTTGCTGGGTTAGCGGGTCCCACGAGCCCGGCTTCGTTAGGCAAAATTTATCCGAGCTCATTTCTGCAGGGTTTGATCTCTGTATTTATGTATCTTGACGCGAAGAGTGGCCAGAGCCTGCGAGAGACGTTGTTATCACTAAACGTACCCAGCAAAAATAAAAAAAAAAGAGCTTCTGCAATGTGGCCTCTCCTGGGACAAAGGCCAGGAGTGGTGTTTTGGTGATGCTGGGGCAAGGAGGAAATTCCTGAAGTTTGTAGGCGTGTGTGTGGAAAGGAAAAGAAAACGCCTGAGCTCGTAGAGGCACTGTAGTGAGAGACATCTTCTGAGCAGTGATGTGATTCCCTCTAGAACAAGAGGGAATGGCTTCAAGCTCCAACAGGGCAGGTTTAGACTGGACATTAGGAAACAATTCTTCACAGGAAGAGTGGTCAGAGACTGGAACAGGCTGCCCAGGGAGGTGGTGGAGCCCCCATCCCTGGATGTGTTGAAGAGTGGTTTAGATGTGGTGTTGGGGGATACGGTGTAGGGGAGAACTTGGCAGAGTGGGGTTGATGGTTGGACTCGGTGGGATCTTTTCCAACCTGAATGGTTGATTCTATGGTGCTGTGTGTGTAGCACCTGAGCCGTGTGCTTTAACTGACATCTGTGCCAGCCAGGAGGATGGATGCTGCCACCTCTCTGTCATGCACTTGGCTTTGGTGGGACGAGTTTGGGTGCTGAGCTGCCCGCGGCGCCTCACAGGGTGGGTGGATTGAACGAGGTTGAGGGAGAGGGCTTCTGCCATTCCTGCTGTAGGGATGGTGACGGAGGGGACCAAGCCGGCGAGGAGGATGAGGGGGAGGTCAGAGGGTCTTCCTACCTTTGAGAGGAGATGAAGAGAGGAGAGGAGAGGGGCTCTGGTCGCTCTCTCCATCTTTTGCCGTTCTGTCCCTCTTCATCCCAGCACCGACCAAGTGCTGATGGTGATGCTGATGGTGATGCTGGCAGGAGAGGCTGGTACCCCAGTTGTGGTTGCCTCTGGCAACTCCGTTGCCCTTGGCAACGTCCTCTCTTGCCCCGTAATCTTGTGCCCTCCGAACCTGGGTTGGGTGTTGTAGTAGAGTAAAAGGCAGCTGTTCTGCTGGGGTTACTTCGCTCCTGTTTGAACTTGCCCAGTTCTCTCATCTCTTAATTAATCCCTCCCTTGGAAATCTCTACGTGCAAGGGCACTGCACAGCAGAGTATTTAGCCCAAGTAGATTAGGGAAAGGCAGGAAGAGCTTCTGATTGTGCTCTATCTGTGGCATAGGTGTTAAAGATGTATTTGTGAGCCAGTCAGAGAAGAATGCTGAGGAAATCCTGTTTGGGTTAATCTTGTTTAATTTTATAATAAAAAACAGATGGCTGGCCATCTGGTGCTTCTTGCCATCAAATATCTCACAATTAACAGTAATTTACTTGCCCTGAGACTTCCACGATCTTCATGTGCGTTTTTTTTTTTTTGGTTTTCCCCTTAAACCTGAGTCTGTGTGGTCCCTTCCTAGACCAGCAGCGTTAAGTCTCAGCCCCGGAGCTGCCTGGAGAAAATGGGTGGTGGAGAGCAGCACGGGGCTCCCAGGAGGCATCTCCTTTCCTGCTGGACCTTCCACTTAACGCCCCCAAAATGAGAAGCAGGTGGCTTACCTCCTGCTTTCCAGACCCTGGAGGAACCACGTTCGGGATGAGCGAGGCGAGTGACTGCACGTACCTACCTATGAATCATTGAGAGACCCTGCAAGGCAGCACTTAAGGGGGGGAATATACAAATTAGATCTACATTTTTTTCCACCAGGCTATGGGATTTCCTCAGAGCTCCAAACGATTACGGCTAGAGCGGGTTTCCTCGCGCGGTTTTAAGTAACTGAAGGTAATTAAAGAAGATGCGGGCCATCCTCTGTGCTGGGAAAGCTTTCCCAGGGAATTAGCAGCGAAATGGGATGCAGATTAAGACCCACTGGGCAAATACGCCGTTCTTCTGTGCAGTCTTCCCTCCAGGAGGTTTGGAGACCCACAGGATTCAACCCCCCCTTGAGGTGTCCGGTGGTGATTCCAGGTGTGATGGGCCACGGCCAGCTGCAGAACCAGACACGGTATGGCTAGCTCATCTTGGTTGGTGGATAAATATGGACCTCTTGGTCCATATTTGGATTATAGAGGGATTATAGAGGCACCTCCTGTTTCTGATAACACTAATGCCTTTGCAGACAGGAGGCAGAAGGTATCCTGCCTTTTAGGGTGGTGGGAGCCACATCTGCTTGACAACACTGGATTTTTAGGTGGTGCTGGTGCTGCTGAAAATGGCATTTTTTTTTCTGCTGAAACACGAATCCGCTGTTTCGGTTACATTTTTTTTTTTCCCCGAGGTGACATTGGCAGTGGAGACTGACCTCTGCAATAACTTGGGGTCTCTCCTGAATGTGTCCTTCCCCAACCACCTCTGCGGTTTAATGACATCAGTAATGAACAGGAATAAATGAACTCCAGATGAGAGATCTGCATGCCAGTAGGTAAGAGCTCTCTCAGGCATCCCTAGCGATTGCTATTGCAACTGCTAGCTGTTTGCTGTCCTAATAGGGTTTTTTTTTTTTGCTAGCAGATGAAGAAAAATAATTGAGCTCTTCCTCTTCTCCTCCTCCACAAAATCACTGGCTTCGTATGCACCGTGTGCCGGTGCTAGCTTCATCAGGGGATCAGGTCATGGAGCTAAAAGTTATATCAGATACCAGGGTCCATGAAGGCTGCTTGTGCTCTGTCCTCCAAGTTGTTTGTTCAAATGGAGAGGAGCCTTCTGAAGGGCAAGGGCTCATTTTAACAGGGCTCCCAAAGGGGACTCTTCAGGCCACGGGTGGGATCTGCAGAGCTAGCAGGTCTAGGGTTTCACGCCGCCCCAGCCACCAAAGGACCAGACCTCAGAGGTGCAGCTTGGGAGTGGACCTGACATCCATCCAGAGCTGGTCACCGTCCGGTCTAGATAATGGCAGGCAGAAAAAACAAAGTGATTAGTGGAACAGCACGGACACCCAGGTCAGTAATAATGGTCATTACTAGAACAGTGGGAAAATGCTGCGTGTGGCAACCTGGGGTCTTCCTACATGAACATTTCTAGGCGAGTGCTGCTCAGTTCAGCTCAGGGCAGAGTGTGTTTTGGGACCTGCCCTCCCTGTTTCGCCCTTTTCTTTCTCCCCTCTTCCCTGGTGGGACAAGGGTAGACTCTTTTGTCCTTCAAAGCTTTTTTTTTTTGCCTTTTTTTTTCTCCCCCCTCCTAGTACAGCCTGTGTCTACGGTATCTTTTTTCAGAAGAAGGATAAGAAGGGATGATCCAATGAGTAGGACCTGTATCTGGCAGGTAGCCCCATGGAGGGGACTCTCTTTTTTTCCTGGGGTATGTGCCACTTGGGGATGTCGCTAAGGATGCGATTACAACACGTGGTCCAAAGTCCAGATCAGGTTTTCCCACCCTCCTGGTTATTTGTGTGGAGTGGACGGAGGCCCTGGGGGCTCTCTGGGTGGGATTGCTCCCACCTGAACATCCCCCCCATCCATCCTTGTTCCTGCCACTGGTGTGGCACAAGCCCCCGCTGGAGCTGGGCTCCATCTTCTTGGTCTGTCTGATGCCCAAGGGGGATGCAGACCACGGGGCTTGCTCAAGCCTGCTCTTCACCCCTTAAATACTTGGAGTCCTTCACCCTGCAGGGCTCCTCACCCCATTGCTGTGGCTGACGGGGGGCTGGTAGGAAGCCTGGATGCCCACCAGACCTCTGGTGGTGCTGCTTGGAAGGATCCGTGCTAGTCCTGCGAGGCAGAGGAAAGTGGAGAGGCACAGGAGACAAATAAATGACGCCGAATCAGCCGTGCCAGGAAGTGAACCTTGCTCTTTTAGGAGAGCTGGATCTTGCCAGCACAATAGCTGGATTACAAAGCCATTTCCTCCAATTACCTTCCCTGTCAAATCTCCTCGTCGTCTGGCACCGGGAAAGCTTGGATCCAAATTCGTTGCGAATTGGGGCGATGACACCAGGGATTTCTAAATTAATATCCCGCCAAGAGGAATCGAGCTCGGGGTTTTTCCACTCGTGTCGTTTCTGATTCCTTCGCTTGTCAGAGAAAAACTTTGGCTTGCCATCTGGTTCCAAGGGCACGGGTTAGGGAAACCATAGATGGCTCAGCCCGGCTCACATTTGAGCTCGCTGCACGGCGGCTGCAGGGAGCTTGGGGCAAAACAAAACACCCCCACAAAAAAAAAACCCGACCAAAAAAAAAACCCAAAAGAAGGAAAGCAGAAAGGCAGCAGCAAGTACCCTCCTTGGTAGTTGTTCACCAGAAGTGCTTCAGACCCTTTGTCTTCACTCAGCTCTGAAGGGTGAACAGTGTTGGGCTTACCGGGCTTTGGGAAACCCTCAGCAGGGTGGACTGGGGTGCACGGTTGTCCTCTTTGAGTCTTCCTGGTAGAAAGTTCTGAGCCTTTCTGGATGTGTGTGAGGCTGTGGTGTCTTTGCTTTGTTGGCTAAGTTTGACGTTCAGCTGAAAGTCAAAGGACTCCATTGCCCACTCCAAAATCAATGAAACTTAAAATTTCCAGGAAAGGAGCCACATTTTGACCAGCTACTGCGCTCTAATGCCACCTAGTTGGGGTCTGGTGGCCGTGTTACCCAAAACACATACTTTTACAGGCTGNTCTGATTCCTTCGCTTGTCAGAGAAAAACTTTGGCTTGCCATCTGGTTCCAAGGGCACGGGTTAGGGAAACCATAGATTGCTCAGCCCAGCTCACATTTGAGCTCGCTGCACGGCGGCTGCAGGGAGATTGGGGCAAAACAAAACACACACACAAAAAAAAAAAACAAAACAAAAAAAACCCAAAAGAAGGAAAGCAGAAAGGCAGCAGCAAGTCCCTCCTTGGTAGTTGTTCGCCACAAGTGCTTCAGAGCCTTTGTCTTCACTCGGTTCTGAAGGGTGAACAGTGTTGGGCTTACCGGGCTTTTGGAAAGCCTCAGCAGGGTGGACTGGGATGCACGGTTGTCCTCTTTGAGTCTTCCTGGTAGAAAGTTATGAGCCTTTCTGGATGTGCGTGAGGCTGTGGTGTCTTTGCTTTGTTGGCTAAGTTTGACATTCAGCTGAAAGTCAAAGGACTCCATTGCGCACTCCAGAATCAAAGAACCTTAAAATTTCCAGGAAAGGAGCCACATTTTGACCAGCTCTAATGCCACCTAGTTGGGGTCTGGTGGCCGTGTTACCCAAAACACATACTTTTACAGGCTGGGATGACTCTGGGACAGCGGTCTCCACGCCTGGTGGTGGGAATACTGCTGACCGAGAAGGTGAGGTGGAGTTGGTGGGAACTGGAAGGGTCTTGCTTGTCCTTGTCCTGTTGCAGACACGGAGGGAGAGCCTTCAGAAAGGCGGAGGGTGCAGGCCGTAGGGGAGGACCGTTGCGGTGGCAGGGGACAGCTTGGTGCCTAGCACGTCTAATCTGGGAGCAGATTTGGGGTGTCAG
>JAHREE010148144.1:0-13968 GCA_033628505.1 Tringa tobata | reverse complement strand
TTCCCATGAGCGGCACGATGTGGTTACCTTGAACGACTCTGCTTTCCCTGAATTACTCAGCTTAATTTCAAAAGCAGGAAGAAACTTATCCCAGCTGGAGTTTCTTCACAAGCAGGGGAAGCCAGGCAGTTTGAGACTCAAGCGCCTTGTGGAGGTGGAATATCTCTCAAGAGCTACTAGACCAAGAACAATTTATTGCTGTAGGGTGAATTTCACTCCTCTTGTTACCCCTTCCAAAGACTATTGTAAATATTTTGCTCGCTATGTGGGCACTACAAAGTAATTCCAAATACAAGAAGCAGTAACAATTTCCAGCTATTGCCAATGCTGGCTTCAAATCTGAAATCAGAGTAAGAGATGCTCAAACACCATTTACACACATATTAACATTATTAACACAGCTAGAAGCTGTTTGGGTTTTTGTTTAAAGCACAAGGGGTAAAAATAGATTATGTCCCTGTCTCTGGAGGACCTGGTTACTGACGAAGCAGCAGTGAGAGTCTCACACAGGCTGTTGGAACAGTCAGTACCAGGTTGCTGAAAACATTAGATCCAGCTTTGGCAGCTTCCTTGCTTGCAATCACCACGGAGAAGCAATGCATCCTGTAAAGCATTAATTACACTGCAAGAATTCAGGGCAATGTGCAGAGAGGGTGTTATTGCTTAGACATCTAAAGCTTAAGCCCTTCCCAATTAAGTCAACAGAAGATCCTGAACCTGTACAAAAGGTGATCTGGGTCCCAATTTGGCAACCACAGGCCGGATCTATTCCTATGTTGTGACATTAAAGAAGGAAAACTAAGTAACACAAAACAGAAAAAAACAAAAAAAAACTGTGTTAGAAGCTCTGCCAAAGTTGCACAGAGTCTTAGTTTCCCCTCATTCACCGAGTGCATTTCAAAATCCCAAAGAAAACCAAACCCAAATTTCTAACAAGACCTGCACGTAGGGTGCCCACAGAGATAGTCACTGCTCAGCTTTGATTTGTTTTTTCTCTCTCTAGAATAAAACATAAAATTTCAATCCTGCTGAGCTGCATTCATGCTCAATTATTATTTGTATGACCTTTTTTATTTTGCAGTCGGTTTAGTTCAATATTTATTGCTACTCAGAGGAATGAGGCAGGACAGCAGGCCCAACCCAGTAAAAGCTGTGAGTTTTTTACTGAAATGTATCTCTTAGTCCATTTCTGTGCTTTTTTTATGCAGTGCATGCATATGAACCTATTTGAACTAAAAAGAATCACTGCGGAACAGATGCTTGCTTCTTCTGGGTGTGTTCACCATCAGACTGTCTCACACCAGCCAGGTAGTTGGGTGGGGTTGCAAAATGGTCACCTAGCCCTTCATTTACTACTCTCTTCTCTCATCTCCCTGAAGTTCACTCTCCTAGGCGTATCTTTGCAGTGCTCATCTGTTCTTGAGGTGCTTATATGGACTTACACGCGTTTACAGAAAGGTAAGTGGGATGGAAAATATCTGCAAGTGAAGGCCTCGCCTACAGCATTGCAGAACAAGCTCACTCTGGTCTCGGAAACCATCCCACTGCCTTAGTGTTTGTTTCAGCCCAAACACTCTCAGTTTCTTCGCTGGGCTAATGAGCCAGAGCTGAATGATGTGCTGATACTGGTCCAGAGTCCTGCAGAGACACCAAAACCAGGCTGCAGACAGACTCTAGACTTGCTCGTACGGAACATCCCACATGGGTAGAGAATCACCATAAGATGACCCCAGTGGACCTTCAATGCGTCTCCATTTATTTGAAGACATTCTATGACCTTGGATCCAACCTTCCTTCTCAGTTCCACACCCTGCCACCTGACCAGACATCCTTCTGCTCAATTCTTTGGGATCGGTCGGCAAGATATGGTTATGCCATTTCCAACTGCCTTTTGGCTATCTTGTAATGTCACTCCCCCGTATTTTCACTTGTTACTAAAAAAAAAAAATCTTTCTTCCCTTGCTCAAAATTCAGAATTTTCTCCGCTCTAACTGACATTCACTATGATTTTCACGTTCATCGCTTAAACCTTTTTAAAAATAAAGACTGGATGCTAGACAGAGACAGCAAATTACCTCTTTTTAAAAAGTACAGCAAAATCAAGGCACCAGAAGACTTTCTCTCCCCAATTTCGCAAAAATAAAGCCCAGACTGGCACCTAACTAAGGCAGGTAGCGTGTTGTTTGCAGAGGAGCACACATACCCAGGAGTGGGATTTTTATATGAACTGTGAGTTGAAGGTGAGGATTTGAGTTTCTCTGAATATAAACATACCCAAGAGCAGCTTTGGAGGTACCGCTGTACCCATTACCCGTGGGCTTGAGCAAATTCTTTCTGGCAGCAGAACAAAAATGGGCTCTATGATGTCTCAGGGCTCTAACTTTTAACAGGGGATAAATCCTCATGTCTTCAATTATGGAATTTGCAGCGCTGCCTGGCAACCTTACCCAGTTCAGCTGATTAACCGATGCTCAACCCCTCATATGGATGGCTTTGCAACTGGTTCTGAAGATTTTCCTCCATGCCTCGTCCTCATCAGAAGAGGCAGAGCACCCATCACTTGGCCCTAAAGAGTTAATTTATTAGCTCTTCTTGTTTATCAATTGTAATAAGTAGCCTTGATCATAGCTTGCAAACACAGCTCCTTGTTTTTCAGAGCATTTTTTGTGAAAATAACCGTGGCACAAAATATTTTAAAATGAAAAGCTGAAAGTTTCCACTTGTAAAACACAAACACTCTTGGAATACCATTAGATTTAAAAACAAATCTTAGCAGAAGAACTAGGAAAAATAGTTTAAAGATAAATGGATTTATATTTTAAAGTTTTACTTCTCATTATATTCTATAATGCATAAAGTCCCCCATTCGCAAGCTACTGCCTTCACTAACACTATATTTAAACAGATTTGAAGTATACAATTATCTGTTCTCAAAATAAAGGTGCCCATTTGAATGCAAATTGTTAAAAGTCAGAACTTCTGGCTTTCACAGATTTATAAAAAGAGAGCAGAGTCTACCAAAGAAAGAGAATAGGAAAGAAAACCAAGAAATAAACATCCAGAATATGTTTACGCTCCAACAATCACTAATAAGTTTACTGAAAGAGCATTTTAAAGATAGCAAAAGCTAATCTGAATAATTTATCTACGGGTGTTATTTGTGTTCAGTCCCATTATGTGATCTTCTGTAATTTGGAATCACCTGAAAGGGGACTATATCCACTCTCTCCAGAAATTGTCTAGACTATGAAAAAAAAAAAGAAAAAAAAAAAACAACCCAAAAAATAGCCAAAAAAGTGAAGAAGTGCTGTAGCACCAGAAATCCTTCCCTACATCTCTG
The DNA here is from genome assembly GCA_033628505.1 of Tringa tobata. NCBI lineage: Eukaryota > Metazoa > Chordata > Aves > Charadriiformes > Scolopacidae > Tringa > Tringa tobata. The sequence continues at coordinate 10,628 of JAHREE010148144.1, read as the reverse complement.
AAGGGCAATAGCGCAGATCAGGCAACTTCAAGGTCATTTGTTAACGTTCATTTGAGGATATTCATGACTGAGAGCAGATGTATTTCTGTGCCCCCAGACTGAACGCTGACCTTGCCATTCTTCTTGGTCTTAACAGAGCTGCTTTCAAATCTAAGCTCGCTCCTGCCATGTTCAATATAAAGTTCATATTTTAAATTTTAAATGACAAGTACTAGGCAGCAAAGACCTAGCATGCTTTCAGGCTTGCAAGAACTTTACAGTTTTGCTTTGTTTCAAACACAGGAAAACTCCCACCCCCATAGCCTGCCCCAAACACTTGTAAAAAGTATTGCTCCATAAAAGCATTGCCTGCCTAATCCTTCATTTCTATTGATATTCAGAGGTCCAAAAAGAAACAGAGGTGTACATCTCACCCCAGAGCTACACACAGAGCCAGCTTTCCCTGGATCTTGAGAATTACCCCTCAGGCACAATGAAGGGAAACACCATAAAGTGCAGAGCGCTCCTAGGCCAGCTCAGGACTCTTTTCTGAGCTGCTTTTTCCAGCAGTGACTCAATGCACAGATATTTTATCACTACAAAGTCCTAACTTCTAGCATCGGGGTGGCCATAAATGATTTTTACCATGTCATAAAGCCAGAAATCACCCAGATGGCCATGACATTCCTCTACTTACAGTACACTAGGGGCACAGATACAGCTATTTGAAGAAGAAGCTGAAGCAATACAAACCCTCTGATTGAGAGACCTGGGATTAACAGAAAGCGTCCCTATATTCTCCTTTCCTCAGCCACGTTTTTTCCCATATTTTCCAGAACTACCATTCTGGACAAACCACGACCCTTTATTTTCCTAGTTGGCAATTATACCTCGGCTTATGGTGCTCATACTGGGAGATCACAGCTTTATGGGCAGAGTATCTCACTGGCAACCAGTGCTGAACTCTCCATCTGTTTTGTATTTGCTCATCACTCCATCTCCCTGGACATTTGTCCTGGTCCTTCCCATCTTCTCCTTAGCAAGATTAGAAGAATCATTCCTGAAAAACAGAGTCTCATACTTCGGTCTGTTGATGTGGCTAAAACAACAGGGCCGTGTTTGAATGCCTTGAGGTATCAAAAAAACCAAACAACAACCAAACCAGAAAATCTGTGGAATTATGCCAAAATGTACAGGTACCTGGGGTGCTAATGGAGATCAAGTCTGCCTCCAACTGTCCTTCTGGAACTGGGGAAGCCAGAACTGGACCCAGTGCTCCAGATGGGGCCTCCCCAGGGCAGAGCAGAGGGGCAGGATGACCTCCCTCCACCTGCTGCTCACACTCTTCCTGATGCCCCCCAGGATGCCATTGGCCTTCTTGGCCACAAGAGCACATTGCTGGCTCATGGGCATCCTGTTGGCCACCAGGACTCCCAGGTCTTTCTCCTCAGAGCTGCTCTCCAGCAGGTCACCCCCAACCTGTACTGGTGCAGGGCGTTATTCCTCCCCAGGTGCAGCACCCTACACTTGCCTTTATTGAATTTCATCAGGTTCCTCTCTGCCCAACTAATCTTGGTTTAAATTGAGGACTGAATCTATGAGTATCTCCTCATACTCGACTCCTTGATATCTGTGCTCTTCACTGTTTCTGAAACAAACAGCTACTGGAATAAAAATGTATTTGAAAATGTAATTGAGTGAACGTAATTAAATGGAAGACATAAATGAAAAAAGCCAAAAACTAGATGATCTTAATGTATCTTGAGATTTTTCTCAAGAACACATTATGTAATTCCAAATGTTTCCAAACACCGAGACATAAGTTGCTTTGTTTTTTTTAAATTTGTTGATGCCTGGCAGTTTTCTAAAGTAATACAGGGTTTTAAAATGGATTCCAAGTCAGGTATTTTCTAAAGGAGTAGACTGTGGATGAGGATGGGGTTTCTGAACACTCCTGCAGAATTTATTAGGATAAACTCAAGATCCTGATTTTGATCTTTAAACATTGCTACAGTTTTTAGGTCAGGCAACAACGTCTGATGTAAAAGATTTCCTTAAGCCATTTGACAAATAAAGCTGCTACAGCTTTCAACTTTCTTGGCTTTCAGCCCGTAATCCCTCAATTCAAAGAACTCTTCACCACCAGAAGCAACGGGAAAGCCATTTCAAATAGCGTTAACCTCACAGCTTCAGAGGCAATTTTTTTTTTTATAACATTACTGAAACAGATCCTTATACCAATAATAAAGCAAAACCTTCACATGTATAACCATCTCACAGCCTCCGCAAGACATACAATGAATAGGTTTTAAAAACAAAAGACCATTGTACTCTTCTAGTTTAACTCTATACTCAGAAAAACCCATTCAATGTTTTCTGCATCAGCGCCCTCACTTTTGCCTGAATATAAGATAGCTTAAAAACAATATCCAGTTTAATCTAAAGAGTTCAAGCAAAGAATTCCTCTCAACCCTACATTAAGCTACACCAATGGCTAATTACCTTCATAAGTACCCTATTTCTAATCCAATATGGAACACAGTGAAGTACATATGAATTTCTCACTCTATAATCCTATTAGGGACCCACTTTTCCATGAGCAGAAAGTTATTCAGGAAACAAGACAAAAGCTATCGTTTCACCTATGGATATTGCTAGCTGTTGCCAGCTATTTATTTTTTTTTAATGATCTTGACAATGGAGGTTTCTAAGATTAGGCAAAGTCAGTGAAAATTGTAAATAGCCAATGGAACTAGCCAACAAAAGGAAGACAGGATGGCTGGTAAATAGGCACATCTAACCCTCCTTAATTGCCAAAATGCACACATGAAGCCATCAAAATATACAGACAATTCCACCTCTCACACAAGCAAACGTGCAACTGCTTTTCCTCATGGAAGGAAGCCTATTGCTTCCTTTGTCAAACTTCTGAGACAAAATAAAGCCCTGGAGAATACATGCAGCATGGGGAAAAACGTGATGAGAGATCTGTGTGCAGTTGCAGAGCTACAATCTTGTTGGAAACACGGATGGAGGGGCTGCAGGCTCTTTGGAAAGGACTTGATGGGAAGATGAGGAAGAGTAGTGAGAGAGCAGCTGGAGCGCACAGAGCTCTGCCTGGGGATGGATGACGTTGGGCAAGTTAAAGCCCAGATGGAATTGAATCCGGTCAAAGGCAACATGAAGGGCTTCTGTAAGTACACAGGTGACAAAAGGATGACAAGGAAAAATGTGGGCTCGTTTCTTAATGATAGAGGGATCCTGGTTACACAGAACATGAAAAAGGCTGAGGTACTCAACGCTGCCTTTGCCTCAGTCTTAACTACCAAGACCAGACTTCAGAATTCCCAGGCATCAGAGACCAGGGGCAAAGACTGGAGGCAAGCCAGACGTACCCTTGGTGGAAGAGGATCAGGTCAGGGAATGCTTAAGGATAATGGACATATGGAAGTCCATACGCCCAGATGGGAAGCACATGAGCCCTGAAAGAGGTGGCTGAGGTCACTGCAAGGCCACTCTTGATAATCTTTGATCAATCATGGTGACTGGCTTAAGTGCCCAAAGACTGGAGGAAAGCAAATGTCACTCCTGTCTTCAAGAAGAGCAAGAAGGAGGACTCGGAGAACTACACGCTGCTCAGTCTCATCTCAATCCCTCGGAAGCTGATGGAGCAGCTAATCCTGGAAACCATTTCCAGGCATGCGAAGGACAAGAAACTCCTCAGGGGTGTTGAGCATTGAAGTTTGCGATACATCTAAATTTATTGATTGATACTTAAAAGTACAAAACTCGGTAAGCGTAAGCTGTAAAAGCTGTACAATTAAGACTTCTATTTTCCATTTTAACATTTCAACACAAAGCCTAGTACATAGAATAGTTTGTTAAATCCAAGTTAAAGAAGTAACATCACTTTCTACAACCAATACGCTGTATTCATAACTAATTCATGGCTTATTTATATCCTGGGGGGTGTGTGCGTGACACTGAAAGACAAGCTTTATGTAGCAATCTGTGTTCCTGAATATAAGTTGCTTCTAAAAAAGATTTTTTTGAGGTCCATGCTTGAAATTTAGCAGCTACATTAACTGGAAATGTTTACAGAATTTCTTCCTAAAGTTCAAACACACATGTAGAACTTCTTGGAGCTGCCTCCCTGCATGCTTCGTAGCATGCATATCGTAGCAACTGAATTTTCGTTCAGCACCTAAGTCCACTTCACATATGTTTTAGAGGTAGAAAATGCTACATCAATATGCACAATCATTTTTCAGTTTCACTGCTCTTCTTACACTTTATGCAGTTCACAGAAAGAAGCTGGATGTGTAGCAAAAGTGATGTTCTTAGTGATTGTAGGCAACTCACCTCATGTCACCTGGTAACTCTGATATACTGAAATACTAAACAGAACCCCAGAAAGCCAGTATTTTTTATGAGAGGTTTATCCTTCCTCTTATAGAGCACATTGCTCCCCGCTTTGACCTGAATCTCTTAATGTTGCAAAAGCTGAGCGCACGACGGATTTGACATCTCTCTGGAAAATAGCATCTGAGGCACAAGTACAAATGATTGTTTCTACAGGTGCCAATACGATGACAGTTTTGGATGCAACTTCACCTTCACATACCCCAAAGCCAATGACACAGAGGTTAATCGATGCCTCGAGATTTAATCAGAAGGTGTTGAGAAAGAAGTTGCTGTAGCGCGATATGGAAAAGCAACAACCTAACTCCAAAGTGCATGACGGTGCTTCACGCGAGTCACAGAAACACACAAGAGGACAGGCAAGGCAGAAGAGTAAGGCAGAGCAAAAAAACCCCATAAAGATCAGTAACTCACCTCTAACTCTGATTAACTGCAAATGTTTAGCGATCATGAATGGTTTAGCAGTAATCTGTATTTCTAACTGGGAAGTGAAGTTTAAGAAGAAAACATATAGTCTAAGGAAAATAGCCTTTCTGGACTTCAGTCAGAGAGATAAAAGCCACAGAGCACAGGAGTCTGTCCCTTCTTCGTCTTCGTCTCCCTAAGAGCAACAAGAGAGCATGACCAATAAAGACAAGACCAAACAAGCTGTTGCCTAAAGCAGAGGAAGAGGGATGTGGTGGTGGTGGGCTCCCACTTGAAGATTTGGAAGGACCAGCTGACTAGGTATGCATCAGGAATGGAATGGATAGGTTTGTCCTCACCTTAAAGCAGGGGAAAGAAGGACGGATCCCTTGAGGTGGTTTCTAGTCCTATATTTTTCTAGAATTTGGAAACAGACCCTTCAAAATAGCAACAACTACTTATTTCCAAGGGAAGACAGCCCTAGAGCAATCCCATATTGCAAGCTGCCCTTTCCCCAGGGTGTTATAACTTATTCCCATTCTAAAAGAGTCCTCACACTGCCAGAGCATCAGAAAGATACTTTGGTCTCACTGAGAATAAAGCCCAAAATATCAATCAAGTTCTTTATTTAGAGATCTCTTGGGTATAATAATCTCTCTAGAATTAAAGGACTATAGTTTATAGGTTTTGATATAACACAATTAGCTATCAGGGCTTTGAATAAAATAGAGTTTTAAACAGAAGGTTAAGACGGCATTAAAAAAATTATTAGCATGTCAGTAGAGTCTGAGCAGACAGCTCTTTAATAACATTGGACAGGGAATTTAAGGGAAAGTACTTCAGAAAAGTAAATGAATATTCTTTCCAGCAGAATGATTTCTTTAAAGACAAAAATCAAAATTATGCAGGTCTTTTTTTTGTTTCAAAAGACTCACTTTGAAGGTGAAATATACCTACCCAAAGCAATTAAGATCAGAAGAAGAAGAAAGAGAGAGAAAAAGAATACTCCAAGGGCCAAGGATGTTAAGACTGAAAGAACTATTCAGTCAAGGTATAATCATCCATTTTCCCCTGAATTATATTTATTTAATACGAACATAAAGGTGAGCAGAAGAGATGAATGGGTTACAGGAGAAGGCAGAAGGAGAGTTGTAAAATGTTGTTCTTTGTCAAGCATCAGCATTATCAAAGAAAACTGCTTGCTGCAAGTCAAACGGACTTCTGTTTGAATTCCAGATTAAGTTGTGCGTGGCTCTGTGAGCAACTGCTACGAGAAGAGAAATAGAAGATTGCAGAAGGAATACTTCTACAACAGTCAGTAGTGCCTGACAGAATCCAGGAACGTGTCCAGGTGGGGTCTGAATGTCTCCAGAAGGAGACTCCACCACCTCTCTGGGCAGCCTCTTCCAGGGCTCTGCCACCCTCACAGGAAAGAAGTTCCTCCTCATGTTTAGGTGGAACTTATTGTGTTCAAGTTTGTGCCCATTTCCTCTTGTTCTGTCCCTGAGCACCACTGAAAAAAGACTGGCCCCATCCTCCTGACACCCACCCTTGAAGTATTTATAGGCATTGATCAGATCCCCCCCTCAGCCTTCTCTTCTCCACACTAAACAGCCCCAAGTCCCTCAGCCTTTCCTCATAAGAGAGATGCTCCAGGCCTCTCATCATCTTTGTAGCCCTAATTGTAAATCTCAACCATCAAACTTCTCACAGATGACCAAGGAAAAAAAAATTAAGTTAACTTTGACTTTAAGACTACAGTCTTCCTCTCAAACTCTAGTCTTTACTTTGAGGGACAAGAGAAAATCGAGCTTCCCCTGACCTCCATCATACACTTGCCATGAGACGAAACACAAAATACTATTAGATTTTGCTGTATGAACAAAATTGTGCCTAAATTGGTAAGTTCTACCAAATACCTGTCTAATTCTTCACCTTGAGAGTCAGCTTTATTCATTTATTTGCTTTTTAAAAACTATTTATTTGTGAATTCATGCTCAAAGCAACTGAAAATCCTAAAGACAAGCTCAAAGGATCCTCAGTAACCTCAGATTACACACCACTCCGTGGTTCCACTACAAACATGAGAAACCCCTTGAGTGCAGTATTTTACATCACTAGCCCAGCTCGACACTTCTGGGGCAGAAACCTGGGATATTTTACAATTTTAAACGCCACTGCAGAAAACAAGAACATGTTCTCCTTTCAGCCATATTTCCTCACCTAGCATATACATTTATAGATAACCTCTGTCCTTGCCTTTGCTCACGTATGATGCTCTGACGCTAACAGAAATAATTCAGAAAGAAAAGCAGACTTCCTATTTTATTACCCATCTCACTTTTCAAAGCAAACAGATTTCTTCTAAGTTCCTGGTGAGAGGCATCAGATGTTCCTCTAGCCAATCCTTGCTAGGGCCACAGCAAGTTTTTTTTTCAGAGGCTGCATCAAAGGCCTGGTTTTATAGATGTATAAAATAAGACAGACAGAGAGCAGCTCTTTCAAGAGCAAAAAAGACTGGTGGGCTTAAGGAAAAAAAAAAATGCATTTCAGGCTACCTGTGTGTTTTCAAAAATTGTAGCTGGGAATAAAAATTAAAGATAACGTGAAGAAAATATCATACTACCTGCCCCAGTTCGTTAAAGCAGCATGCACAGAGCAGGCAGCTGCTTCAGCAACTGAACAGATCCTGTTCCTCCGTATTTTACTTTCATTGAGAAGAGAGGAGTTCAAGGACTTCAAACATGTTGTCACCATACCTGTCCTGCCTTCCTTCTGTGATGTCGTAGAGACGATTGGCCCCTCCGTCAGCACAAGCTCTCAGCACAGCTGCAGGTGAAGAAGAAAAAGAACATCAAGGTATTGGCACTGATAAACAAAACATCACACTTCATTTCATTGGCATTGATAAACAGAAAAATCACAGTCACTCCATTCCTGACATTTCGGCGTGAACTCAAGTCTCCGTTGCAGCACAGGGAATAAACTAGAGATCCCATGTGGCTTTCAGCTTCCTATACTTGACTCCTTCCCTTGTTTTTCTATACAGGCATTTGAACTGGTTTTATCAGGCTAGTGCCAGTTTTCATCTGACTGTATCACTGCACTTTCCAAATAGTTTATTTCTTGCTATCCTAACCTACTGCCCAGTCAGCTTAAACCACACGGGGAGCAAGGATTCAGAACCTGAAGAGGGTCCATCCTCCATGTATGGACTTTTACTTGTCTAAACGAGTGGGAACTTGCACCTTAAACCTAGCGATCTTCTCACCCAGGCAAAAAGCTCCCAATGACCTGCCTAAAAAACTGGGGGAAAAATAGTCAGGCATGAAAATACCTTCTTTTTCTCTTTTTTTCCCTGTCCTATGATAGTGATAGCTCTACTACAGTTCCTACACTCTTCCACAGACTGAATCATCCAATATAAAGCAGGTGGGTTGGGTCTTGGCTTTAGATCTAGAACTATCCTGGTACAAAAGGAAGAAACCCACAACAATTATCAGTGCTTCCACGAAACTTGGGGAACCGCGAAGGGCACGTATCGCTAATTCCAATTGATTTAAACAAGCACAGACATCCTGTTCTCTTTTGATCCCTTTGTTTATGCAGACTTCAGTCAGAGAAAAAAGTCTAACACTATTATTACAGAATCAGATATAAATTGGTACATTTTATTCATAACGACCCCAATTAATCATTGTTTAGCTAACACATAGCTCTTCCATGAGATTTTTAAAATCTGATAAGCTCTATTAAAGGCTGAAAATGACCATCTTGTCTTAGCAGTCTTTATCAGTTCTGCTGGGAGATGCACGAGTCAGATATAACAGCAGCAGGTGAGATAAAAGAAGCTGTCATTTCCATGCTAGAGTTGAGCCTTCCTCCCAGGTCTGCGGGCAAAGAGAGACCGACTGGCAGAGCAGGGAAAAGGGGCTGAAAGGCAGGGGACCGAGGGGAGGAGGGGAAAGGGAAGAAAGAGGAGAGACAACGAAAAGGAACAGCCTGCCCAAGTTTTGGAAAAAAAAAAAAAAAGAAAAAAAAAGGTAAAAAGAATCAGATCAGGCACTTCCAGCTGCTGAGAATCCAATTTTCAGCTAAAAGCCCCTTTGCTTTGGTGTGTATTTCGCAGTCAGAACTCTCAGCAGTGATAAAACCCCACATTTTTCCTCTTGGCACTCATTAGGTGAGCAACCCGCCTCTCCTCCTAGCTTAGCCATCAACTTAGCCAGCCTCTACAAACCGGGACAACCAAGTTCATCTCTATATCTACTCTCCTCTTCAAGTCCTTCTTGAAGCCCTTCTTCCTCTTCAACCCCTTTGGTTGCTGAACTCCCACCACAGGGAATGTTCTGTCTGGGCATATCCACCACAATACCATGAGACCTTGGCTGAGGCTTTTTTCGAAAAAAAAGAAGAAAAAAAAATTTAAAAATATAACAAAAAAAAAAAAAAAAAAAAGAAGAAAGCAGGGCAGCACAAAAGCTACCAGCTCATCACAGGTAGCTTTGCATGCAGCAGCATTTTTTGTTTTTTTTTTCCCCTGGAGGCTGCAAGAAGGCTCAGGGCAGTAGAAGTAGCCTTGCACTCCTCGGTATCAGACACTGGAATAGGCTGCCCATGGAAGTGGTTGAGTCCCAAACCCCAAATGTGTTTAAGAGCCGTTCAGATGTGGTGTTGGGGGATATGGTGTAGGGGAGAACTTTGTAGAGTAGGGCTGATGGTTGGACTCGATGATCTCAGGGGTCTTTTCCAACCTGAATGATTCTATGACCTCTTCTAGCACTCCTCCAGTGACCCCTCTTCCCCCTTGTCCATAGCATTACTGTACCCACCAGGGTAATACTCACCCTCTTTCAGCCTTCTTGTGCAGACTGTGCTCTTCTCCATCTCTTTACCCTAACTTCACACAGTCCTTCCAGCCACCATCCAAACCCCCGTGAACAAGCCAAGGTCACGTAGATTTGATGCTGACAAATCTTATTAGCTGACATGGTTTCTAAATGATGGTAGCTGGCCAGCCACTTAGAACGGTGCTCCTCTACTTCAGGCTCTTGTCAGGCTCCTCACCCATCCCAAGGAATATAAACATCACAAAGACCATCCTTTCCCCTACCCCAGATTTGACTGGAGAAGCTAAAAGCTTCTCCTCTCACTTGAGGTTACAGCTGCACCCAGATTAATGTAATTCCTTTCACCTGGCCATATTTGTTAAGGTGTCTCAGGGATTTCAGCTCAGACAGAACTTAGTAATGGCCCGTTGCAAGAAGAGTGTGTAACACCTGTCCTTAAATTAGCTCCCTGGGCCATCAGTTTACTTAGCAGACAGAAGGCATCTAAGCAAAGCCTAGGACCTAAACAATTACAGAGTCTTTTCTTTCCTCTTGAGCTACAAAACCAATTTGTCAGTTGAGACGCTCTTTATAAGCAAAACGCTAAGAATGCTGCAGAAAAATTATTCTCTAAATTTGGGTACAGAACCTGCCTAAAGGACACTTCCCAGGCCAAAGAGAGCCCCAGCTTCTTCTTTCTGAGAACACTGATTTTTACATCTATTCCCATACCTTTTAAACAAGTACCTGGCATATGAGTTCTGGGGGGCAAAAGAAGGGATGAGACACAGAAAAAGAGGGATGAAAGAGTCTATTATCTGTCTCAATTACTTTAAGGCAGCCCCAGCCTTAACTGTTGTAAATTATCTCAATGGATATACCATAAGTTAAGGCTGGCCAACTCCTCCAGGTGATCTTATTTTAAAAGCACATAACAGAAAACCCAAAACAAACTGAGTAAGTATTACAGAACAAACCATTCTTCAATACGGG
>JAHREE010148143.1:0-28815 GCA_033628505.1 Tringa tobata | reverse complement strand
TAGCCACCTCCAAAACCCCAGCACCACCCTGGGGAGCCACCAGCCACGCTGGGAGGGCTGCGGGTCACAGCCTGTGGTTTGGGCAGAGAGGAACCCGACGAACTTCAATAAAGGCAAGCGTAGGGTGCTGCCCCTGGGGAGGAATAACCCCCCAAAACCAGGACAGGTTGGGGGTGAGCTGCTGGAGAGCAGCTCTGAGGAGAAAGACCTGGGAGTCCTGGTGGACAATAGAGTGACCGTGAGCTAACAATGTGCCCTTGTGGCCAAGAAGGCCAATGGCATCCTGGGGGGCATCAAGAAGAGCGTGACCAGCAGATCAAGAGAGGTCATCCTGCCCCTCTGCTCTGCCCTGGGGAGGCCCCAGCTGGAGCACTGGGACCAGTTCTGGGCTCCCCAGTTCAAGAAGGACAGGGAACTGCTGGAGAGGGGACAGCAGAGGGCTGCAAAGATGATGAGGGGCCTGGAGCATCTCCCTTACGAGGAGAGGCTGAGGGACTTGGGGCTTTTTAGTCTGGAGAAGAGAAGGCTGAGGGGGGATCTGATCAACACCTATAAATACTTTAAGGGTGGGTGTCAGGAGGATGGGGCCAGTCTTTTTTCAGTGGTGCCCAGGGATAGGACAAGAGGAAATGGGCACAAACTTGAACATAAGAAGTTCCACCTAAACACGAGGAGGAACTTCTTCCCTTTGAGGGTGGCAGAGCCCTGGAAGAGGCTGCCCAGGGAGGTGGTGGAGTCTCCTTCTCTGGAGACATTCAAACCCACCTGGACACGTTCCTGTGGGACCTGCTCTGGGACCTGCTCTGGCAGGGGGTTGGACTGGATGATCTCCAGAGGTCCCTTCCAACCCCATGTCGTTCTGTGATTCTGTGCCAGAGTATTATCCCTGTTTCCCCACAGATTCCCAGGAGACAGGAGGATGGAGGTTGTTCACTGTGCATGGGGCGTGGGGTGGGGAAGCTGGGACTTAGGGATCCCCCCCGTGTGGCTGGGCACCCCCCAGTCCCATCTCCCACCAGGCCCCGCTGGAAAAATGGCCCAAATCAGCACCGTGTCCACGTGCAGAACCCCATGGGCTGCACCCACCGTTCCAAGGGAACCATCGCCTGCGGTGCGGGATGCAAGGCCGGGGATGGGCTGGAGAAATCCCACTAATTAAACACACCCCAGTGACCCCAGTGCCCTCTGTGCTGGGACGGACTATTCCCAGTCATTCTCTTCCCTCCTGTGGCACCCTCCCCCCCCAGCGCTGCCCTCCCAGCTTTGCTACAGGGAAGGGGGACCCCCGGGGGGGGGACACCCCTCCTCGGGAGGGGAATCCGTGCCGACAGCCCACGCTGCGGGTGTCCGTGGGGACGCGGGCACTGGAGGGAATATCGGCGGGGGGGTGCGGGCAGCCAGTGGGTAGCGTGATGTAGAGGCAGGGCAGACACGAATTTCAGAGCCCGGATAGCTCAGTCGGTAGAGCATCAGACTTTTAATCTGAGGGTCCAGGGTTCAAGTCCCTGTTCGGGCGATCAAATTTTTTTTCCTCTCTTTCCCTAACTATTACCTTTTTTTTTCCTCAAAAGCCTTTTACACTCACAGCGGGGTCGTCTAGTCCCGCCGCGGGGGGGTCCTGACTGCGCCCCCGGACGGGAAATAAAAAAAAAATTTAAACGCCACCAAAAAAAGAGTATGGGAGGGGAAAAGACTTTCCCGCCCGAACAGGGACTTGAACCCTGGACCCTCAGATTAAAAGTCTGATGCTCTACCGACTGAGCTATCCGGGCTCTGAGAAAAGCGGCCCCGGCAGCTACTATCACCGCATGCAAGAACTGCGGAGCTCACACCGGGTTACGGGGGCTCGTACCGGGCTGGTAGAGGCACGGGGGGGCTCGTACCGGCCCGGTGTGGGGGCAACAGTGCTGCCGGGGCTGCGTTGCACGGGAGGCTGCCGCTTCCTGGAGGAGCGGAGGGTGCGGCTCTGTACCTTATGAAGCGGTTCCGGCGTGGGGGGCTTCCACCGAGCCGGGATGGGTGGTTGCACCGGGCAGGAGGGAGTTGCACCGGGCAGCAGAGTGTTATACCGGGCGGGGGGGGTTACACCGCGCCGTGAGGGTGCTCCGTCTTAGGGCTCGGTCCTCCACCGCAAGGGGGCGTGCGCACTCCTCGTTCTGGGGTTCGCGTCCCCTCTAGGGACAGCTTCCGGTGCGCTCTATGGCGCCGCCCTGCCGGGCCGGGCAGCCATGTTGCCTGCGAGGGGAAGTGGCGGCCCGGAGCCCCGCTAAGATGGTGGAGAGAAGGCCTCGGGGGGCGTAGGGGTTCGTCCCCTCCCAGCCCCCACCCCCCCGAACCTGGCCTACGGGGCGACCTGGGGCCCATGGAGCAGCTCTAGGGTGAGCCCGCCGCCGCGGGAGGCCGGGGCTCGGGAGGCGCAACGCTCCGGTGCCGGAGGGAGCGGGGAGGGCGGCGGGGGCCGGGGGTGAAGGCGGCTGAGGGGCCGAGGGCTTTTCCCGGAGCACACTTTTTGTTGGCTTTCTGAGCTTTTGCGTACCCGTTGATAACTTTGGCGGCATTTCGAGTAAAAGCTTGAGGGGCGCCATGTGAGCTGAGTACAGCAGGGACTGACTGGGGCTCTCGCCGTGTGTCATCTCTCACACCATGACTTTTCCCTTAAATCCTGAGTAAAAGCCTGAGGGACGCCATGGGAGCTGAGTAGGGCTCTCTCCGTGTGTCATCTCTCACCCCCTGACCTTTACCTTAAATCCTGTCAGGCTTTTCCAGGGCAAAACACTGCCAGAGGCCGGGCGGCCTAACGGTTGGAATGAGCCACTCTGCTAAGTGCGGTATTAACAACAAGGAAGCACTTTAAGGGAGAGATTAATAATTCAGAAGCTCAGACGTGTAATGTTTCACGCTTATCAAACAGATGGATTTTAAAAGATGATCCCTCGTTCCTAGGCTGGTCAGTTCTGACATACCCAGTTAGGGATGGTGCAGAATTTGGGGCTGTAATGCTCAGAGGGTTAAAAAGGGCTGAAATAAACCTACAACTATCCAAGACTTAAATTTGTCAGAAGCAGAATTGAATAATGAACTTTTAGAGGAAAGATTACGAGAAACTGAAGGGTCTGTTGAAATTTCAACACAGCACTGTTAGGAGAACTCAGACTTGTTTCAAAAGATGAGATGTGTAATGTTTAATGCTTTTTAAACAAATGGATTTTAAAAGATGATCCCTCATTCCTAGGCTGGTCAGTTCTGACATACCCTGTTTGGGGATGGTGCAGAATTTGGGGCTGTAATGCTCAGAGGATTAAAAAGAGCTGAATTAAACCTACAACTATCCAAGACTTAAATTTGGGAGAAGCAGAATTTAGTTATGAACTTTTACAGAAGACACAAGAAGAGGTTGAAGGGGCCATTGAAATTCAAACACAACGCTGTTAGCAGAACTCAGACTTGTTTCTGCTGTGATATTTGTTAATTTAACACTCTCCAGCAGCTCTGAGTGGCCACACGACCAGCGTAGGTGGCCCTGCTCCAAGCTGGGTAGCCTGGACTGTTCCGGCCAGGCAGGTCAGGTGCCAGGCATACTGATCAAAAAAGGGTTAAAATTCATATCCCGAGTGCCCGCTTCTTCAAAAATGTTCTTTGGACCTTGTGTGGAAAGCACATGTGATAGGGCTTCGAGTGAATGCCAGTATATTTACCAACTCTGCTTGGAGTAGAGCAAAAGCCCCTGGATGTTCAGTAAACTCATTAGTGAAACATCATGCAGCTAGTTCTGCTGAAGATGTGATTAAAACGAGGGTTTTTTCTCATTTTCCACTGCAAGAAATAGGTGGTTATTAGCTTCAGTTTGACTCATAAATTCTAAAGTACTTGGCTCAGCATTGAAGGGAAAGAAATCTTCAACGAAGCTGTAGATTTCAGTGACAGGAGCAGTCAGCGCAGTCACTGCAGGGTATTATGTAGCCTTTATCTGATGAAGAAGCTTGTTTTCATGATCTAACTATATCTTACTCCATGGCTGAATGCATTAAAATAGTGATATCAATTTGAAATTCCCTTAAGGAAAGTATCTGCTATTGGAAAGAGCGAGAAAAGCCCAATTCCATCTGTTAAAACAGAGGTAAATGGAAACAAGGGGGTGGAATTTCTACCCCCTTCCAGACACCACCAGCAACAAATACTGTCGGCAGCAGCTGATTTAGGGAGATTTGCAGCAAAATTTCCAGCGTGCCTTTTGTAATTGAAACTATCAGTTTTGTTTTTCCTCCCACTTAACTGGTTTTGTAATAAAACCAGCGTTGCATAACATTTGTATTTGTTAACTAGTGACATTTATCAGAGGTTGGCTAATTTTGGTGTGTTATTGGCAGACCTTTGGGGAGCAGCACACAGATGCATCGCCTCAGCAACAAAATGTCAGGTGAAATTCAGAATTATATTGTTTATTAGAAGATGTGGATTTTACTCCAGAGCAGCTGCCAAAAAGGAACTCTAAAATCAGCATTTAATGTTAAAAATAGTAGCCTTGCTTTTTGTTGCTGTACGTAATGCATTAAGGGACTTTTCCATAGTGAAATTGGGCTTTTCTCTGGATACTTTTCCTAACAGAGGATATTTTTCCCGATTAATTGCCAAGTCAGTATCAAAGCAACGAATTAGAGCACTTAACTGAGCACAAGACAGCAAAAGTTGAAGTCAAGCAGTCTGTAAAGTGTGAAATGTGTTAAATCATGTAATTCATCGCCCAGTTTCTCTCTCTTCCTGCTGCCCCTTCCCAGCCAGAAGCCCCCAGACAACCAGCCAACACTTCAAGGTCTCATGGAGTAGAATCATGACAAGGTGGCCCTTGTTGGGAGGTGACAGTTGAAGGGCAGCTTTGATGTCTCCTTGGCTGGCACCGTGCAGCTCTCAAGGGACATGTGTGAGCTTGTTGGGGACACTGATGGCATCAAATGAAATGTATGGCCCAGAGCAAGGTGGAAGAGCTGTGGCAGCAGTGATGGAGCTGAGGATGTCACAGGGCATGGCTCGCAGGGGAGGTGTTTCTGTCACAAGGTGGGCAGGAGGACCTGCAGGCATGAAAACACACACTGATAGGGATAAACCTAATTAGCCCTGATTCAATTGTCAGATCAGTGCTGATTTAGTGCCTCCCCCCTAGGGCTGCTCTCTCTACGACACTGTACAGGAGACTGCAAGTCTGTTTGCAGTAGAAATTGTGCTTTATTTGAAAGCGTGAAAAAGGATGATGCTGAGGATAAGACTTAAATGTCAGATCTTAACCCTCTGTTGAAGTGAGCCATTACAGCATCCACAGATACACCGAACAGTATCTTGTTTACACTCCTTGCTCTGTTTTCAGTTTGCACAGAAGTTAGAAGCTGTATTCTTTCCTTAAAAGAAGGAGACTTTAAAATGAAAACTGAACTTGAATTACAAGTTTAACTTCAACTTTTCAGACACGCTGCACTTGCGCTCCCTTCTGGGGCTGGTAAGATCTTTTGTCTCAAGCCTTGCCTTCTGCAAGTATCAAAAGCTGTGGTCTAGAGAGGTTTTGATCTCTGAAAAGAAAGAATTTTTACTCACAAACCAGGCAGATGACTTGTTCTTGTAGCGTGCATGACTATATAAAGTGTTCAAATGGAAAAAAATTGTTACTTCATGACTACTTTGTGATTCATGGTTTCCTCCCAGTCATTGCTCTGGTCCTGTCTGATTTTCTTACATGTGTAGCTCTGGAGCTGTAGAGGGGAACAGCAGCAAGTTCCCTGGTGCTTCCTTCATAATTTAGAGGCTTCAAGGGTTGTGGGGTAAAATATTTGGCATAAAACAGGTGGGAAAATAGAGTTGCAGGGGAAAGTTAAGTGGGGCTCACTGAGCAAGAAGCTTCTCAATTCTCTAGGAATGTCCTCCCCCCTCGTGCTTCTGGCCAGTTTGGGTACAGAGGGTGGTCACAGAAATGAGATTTTCTGTCTTGGCAGGATGATGTCTGGTGGTGCCTCCATAAATCTTGTTAGGTATCTGCCAGCCTAGACACGTTTTAGAGCCTGGGTGCTTGGGAAAGTAGTATTTGGTAATCTCAAAATTAATTTCTCATTAAAAGAAGTTAGTATTTCTAAGAATCAAACTTACTGAAAGTACAATTTGTCTGTAAAGACTGGAGACAAGGCACTAACTTGCTTGCCTTACTCTAATAAGAAAAAAACAAAACAGAATTGAAACAGTTAAAGACATCTCGAGTTGACTCTTATCCCAGGGCTGGCAGAGCCCCTTTCCAGGAATGGGGTGGGGAGGAAACCCACTGCTTTCTCCCTTTTTGTCCGTTTTTCACACTCAACTCCAGCTCTTATCAGAAGCTGATGTAATTAATGACTCCCCCTCCTGACCGGAGGAGTTGGAGGCAGGAGCGGTTTTTGAAAGAGCAACTCAGAGCCCAGAGCATCAGCCGGAGCCCAGCCAGGGTGGGGAGCTCCTGGGGAGGCTGCTCTGACCCCCTCCTGCCGCCACTGGGGCTGCTTCTCCCACACAAGGACCCGCAGATTCTTCCTGGGGGGAGCAGAGGGGCTGCCTGGGATCCCCGGGGGGTGACTGGCCCATCCTGGAGATACTCCTTAGAGCAGAGAAGTTCAAGGTCGGTAAGTGTGTCTGCAGCAAGAACAAAGTACATCTCTGCTTGTAAAGCCTATTGGATCCAGGGGGCAGTTTGTGTTCCAACGTGCTTGGCATTATCAAGCAGAAACCTTAGTTAAATTTTAAGATGCTGATAACATGGAAGTTGTTTGAGCTGTTATATGTCACTTATTTTTGAGTTACTACCTAGATCTGGTCACTAGCAGTGTTACTTTCCAAACTTGAACATTTGATAATGCTTCAATCAAGCTTTCCTAAATATTCACAGATATGTTTGATCTTTGAGAATGATTTTATTCCTAATAATGCCTTACTTCAGAGAAATGTAATACTTTGAGAACTCTCAGAAGCCTCTAAGAAAGTCGTTGTAGGTCCCTTTTAATATTTGGGGCTTAGGGGGGAAGGATGGTCAGTAACAAATTGGTGCTAAAGCTGAGATTTGTGTCTGCACTGTTTGCTACAGAGTTGTTCAGCCTGTTTTGTCTGCATCTAAAATGTTTGGTTACATTCCTCAGGTTATTTTGCTGGTATTCACTTCTTAATGTAGCTAATTGTACCGCTTGCATTCTTTACAGCTGATGTAGTAATAACAAATTCATTTGCTATATCTGGAAAGCTCTGAAAAAGGCAGTTTAGATATTGCTTGGAAAGTTTTTTGCTCCACATTTTCAAATCTAATATAAACTACTGCATGGGTTAAAAGTTGACACTTCGTCCAGATTCCACAGATTCCAGTAAAAACTTTCCCAAAGTTGCATCTCTGTGGGCAGGTTCAGGAGCCAGTCCTTTTAGTTCATCTCATGCTCCAGCCTGAAGTTTACCAGGGTGGCAGTTGCCAGGCTTGTTTCTGTGTTGCCTGCAGAAGCACGACCAGATTCACATTGAAATTGAGATTTTATTATAACTGGGTCCAGGGACAGACAACTTTATAGGTCTATTGCTCTGAGATTTAGTGCTGTGACTACAAGGTCAAGACTAAAGTTCCTTCTCCAGCAGGTTCAAAGTTACTACTTTTTTTTTTTCTTCAGTGGCTAGGTAGATTTACACCCTCCTTTCTCTGTAAATCATAAGAAGTTTTCAAACCTGTTGGGGGGGGAGGAGGGTGTTAGATTAGACTGGATTGTGCTGTGGCCATGAGTCATTACAGATCATTCTACATATGAAGTTGGTCTCTTTGGGTGGATCCTGAAACCGAAAGGGCTTGACAAATTCAAATAGCTGCAGGACTTCCCCTTTTGTTCCTTTCCAGGAGAGGATCATTTCATCTGCTCACCCAGTAATGTTCTAAAAAACCTGGTAATTTATAGCCTGCATCTAGTTATTTGGGATGAAGGCTGCAGCAGCTTTAGCAGGTTTTCAGAACGGGTGGGGAAGGTGTTAATTATTGCCATCAGCACTAATTACTCCTCCTTTTGGGCAGTGGGGGGGTTTGCTGCCTTGAGGAGATTTCCATTGTGGTTGATTGTGACTCAGCTTCTACTCCCCCCCCCTTCACCTCTGACTCAAGGATTTCACCGTGAAAGTGCCGGTGGCCTGATGGAGACTGGCAGGTCCCCAAGTCCCTCACCATGCTGTGCCACTCCTGGAGGTAGGCAGTCACAGCACCCTCAGGGGCACAGCAGATGTCCCAGTTGTTCCCACATGGCTGTTGGTCAGGCACTGGGCAGCTGTGTAGGACAGAGCAGGTGAGGGACACAGTGACATTAGCATTCTACAGCAGTGGTTTAAGATACACCTGCAGGGCTAATTTTAAACACTGGTTTCCTGAAGCTTCTAAGAAGTGGAAGTGGTTAAACTCAAGACCTGGTCTCTCTCCTTAATTGTTACATGGCTTTTCTCCTTTATAGGTTTGTGCTATAAACAGCTAATCACTGCCACAATGACATCTTCAAGCTCTGCCCAGCATCCAGCAGCTGAGAATGCCTGCAGAATTACACTCGGACAAGTTAACCAGGTAATTATCTCTCCCACTTACCCTCACTGCTTTCTCCTCACTGAAGCAGTGATTTTTTTTTTTCCCATCAAATCAAAGCTCTCCCAAGTACATTTAAGTAGTAATAATTTAGCCTAATGGAGCAGGGCTTTTATCTTGGGGAGTTGTGTTAGCTTTCAGTATCAGATTAGTGATTTATGAACATTTTAAAGGGGGAGGAAAGGAAAAGCAATTAGAACCAGCCATACAAGAAACCTTATAATGCATATTTTTGGGCTGGACCTATATTTGAAGAATTCCTCCTAGCACTGGACTCTTGAGACAGTTGTTTTGGAGCTTTTTGACCTTCTATGCTGAGCTTTTGGTCAGTAATGTGTCCCCATGCTTGTTTTGGGGTCAACTTAAGTAAGTATTGAACACATAGTACTCCCATTATCAATTATTCCTGGAGTGTCCCTGGAACAAAAGGTACTTGGAGCTGTGAGCCAAGGCCAACGTGGCGAATTTGAGTATGGCTCGATACCACACTGGCAGCCAGGCAGAGGAGAGAAATTTGCAAACAATAACAGTAAAAATCTGGTCTAAAAATCAGAAAGGTTTCTCCGAGACAGGCATCCAACCTTCTGTAGCTAATTCACTGCAAAAAGCATCTCTGCAACACGAGGGGATGTGGCAGGAGGGAAAATAAGCTGATGGGAAGTGAAGAGAGCCTCCCATTTGAGGCTTAATTTAGAACCCATTTGAGGCTTAATTTAGAAGCTTTGAAACCTAGCCAAGTCCTGTGAGGAACTGATGTATTTGCTTATTTATTCAATTCACTCTGCATGAAAAAAAATAAGTAAATAGGCTCTGATATTAGTAGCAAAATATTGATTGTCAACACTCAGTGTCCCAAGCAGCGTGGAATAAACACTTCCATTTTGGCTGCACTGTAGTAGCTAAAGGCCCATTTTAAAATGATTAAGCTAACTAGGTTGCTTCTTTAATTAGAAAGAAATGTATAAGAAGTTACTTATATCTATTTGAGAGTGGTCATTAGAGAAATGAATGGATGCAAACACATAATTTCATCTTATTAAAAATCATGGGCTGATAGAAGCACTTATTGGAGTTGTGCTGAGCTTTTTTTTCCCAGTGAAAAAGCTGTTCTTAAGCAGAGACTTGGGGCTGGACATGAACTGTTCCCTTTGAGCTTGAAAATGCATTTAACAAACACAACAATGAGAAAACAGACAGCCCAGACACATTCACAGAGGAGATAATTTTTTTTTTCTAGTATGAGAAAACAGGTGGAACAAATACCCTGCCAAGATGCTGTCTGATAGTTGAGTGACAAATCACAGTCGTGACAAGCAACCAAAACCCGCTCTTACCTTGTGTGGGAAAATGATGCTGTAGCTCAGGCTGCCTCTTGAGATGCCTTAGGGCTGCAAACAAGCTCTGTTCCTTGGGAAGGGAAGTGGAGATTTAATTGCATTTATATAGGGAGAAGGGAAGGGTGGGTGTGAGACACAGCTGAACCCACCTAACATTGATAGGTAACAGCCTTTACTACCCAGTGTGGATTACATGCCTGGAGAAAGCATAAACCTTCTCAAAGGGGAAACAGCAATGAATATTGTATGCTGAGGACTGGTCTTTCTGTGCTGAGACAGATTGAAATATCTTGTTGTAGTAGCATCTGATAGACAAGGAGAACAGAGGAAGTGATTCAGAGTGGGAAGCGTGTGTTAGTGTACAATATTGTGTAGCGTTCAGAGAACAGTGAGGGCTTTCTGACGTTTTTAGGGAACAGAAGGCATCAGATCATGTGGTGGCACTCTCCTAGGAACTGCTAAAATTCTTTTGGAATAGATGAAGTAGCAACGTAGGGGGGAAGCAGCTATTTAAAACTTGCTGCTGTTTTATATAGCATCATCTGTCTCATCTGCTACTCGAAGCTGCTTGGGCGTGTGGGTGAAACCTAAAGGGGTTGTGGAGCAGTTACATCGTTCCCAGGCTGCTTTATATTTTATGTAATAGAGATTTTGGTTGATGAGTGAGATCCACAGAAAATACAGCTTCTGATCCTTGGTGTTAATTAACCACACCTTGTGATTAATGCGGTCTTATTATTATGTGTCTGTTCATGGATCCTAATAATTACATGCTCCCAAAGGTCTGTGTAGAGCAGACTATTTTTCACTGGACTAATTGAGGAAATTCAGGCTCTGGAAGTGGTGATCTGAATGCACCATGAATCCTAAATACCTGACTCAGAGGTTTGGTTAGTCACTACCTGGGACTCCATACCAAGGGTCTGAGTTTCTAAACTCTGCCCTCCCAGGATGAATGGCATCAAAGTTAATGGGACAACGTGAGTGATTAAAACCTTTTGAGCTGGCTGCCCAAATTCCTTGGCTTTTTTTGTGTCTCGAACTTGAGTCAGAATGATTGTGCTGATTTCCAGTCCTTCTAACTTCTTTTTAAGCATTAAGTCTGTGCAGATTACTTGTAAAAAAGAATAGCAGCCTCCAGCAGGTTGGCCTGAGGCCGGCAGTGTTTCCCCATGACCTCCAGCTCTGTGCTTGGCCAGGGTCTCACACAGGTTGGCGTGGGAAACGTGGGTTTGTTGGGTTTGTTGGGTTTGTCAGCTGCGATGCCCAGGCGTGCCTACCAGGATGACTTCCTCTCTCAGCAGGTCACTGCTCCCAGTCATTCAAACAAAACTCTGCGCTTTGTTTTTTAGGTGAGACCCAAACTGCCGCTTCTGAAGATTCTGCAGGCTGCAGGCGCTCAAGGGGAAACCTTCACCCTGAAGGAGGTGGGCTCTGTTTGTGATCGTTTAAACCAGGCCTGTCCCTGCTTTCTTGGGGGGTGGCTCTTTGTGGGGTAGGGATGGGACTGGCTATGAATTTTTCTATACTTTGAAGCCTTCTCTAGACTTTTTCTATACTGCAAAAAAAAAGGGATACCTTACCCATAGGGCTGTTGTGGTTTGATCATAAATTGTCTTGAGAGCCGCTGGAGGATTTGGAATAGGGGTGGGAAATAGTAAAGAAAATTATTTATTCTGGAAAATCAGAAATCTTTTTGGAGAAAGAAGAGATGGGATATTCCTGAGAGAATGTAGGAGATTCTATTCAATTGTCTTGCTCTCTGCTCAGTGCACGAAAGCCTTAAAAATTGGATTCCAGTTGGTATTTTTCTTTTAAGTTTCCTTTGGAATGGCTTGTCAGCTAAACCTGAGACCCCGTGAATTCATTTATTTTAAGATTAAAATGCAGTATGTGTACAAGATTAAAAAAATGACACTGACTGTGATTTACAAGAGTATCGTGTCTGCAAAGAATTAAATGCAGTGGTTTTTCATTATGAATGTGTCAAATATTCCTGCAGAGCCCTGTGACTTATTTTAAACACTTATGCATTTAAATAACTTATTTAGCTTCTAAAAATTTTTGCAAAAACAAATTGAATGGTTTAAATGGGGAGAGTTGAGTATTAAATGCAGGTTACTTGTATAGATTAACATTTTAACTCCGTCAAAGTCAGTTTTTTCTACGGCGAACGAAGTACCGTTAGCAACTTTTGGGTGACGCTGTCATTCAGGAGGGACACTTTGGTGGATAATGGGGGGGTTGAACCTACATATTTTGTGCTTAATGCACTTTGCTTTATACTCTGCATTCCTCACTGTAGCTGACAGTGTCCCCTCACTTGCAGAGGATGTTTCCTTGCTGTCCTTCTGATACTAATCCTTCATCCTTGTGATATTAATGCACTTATTTTTGCATCTTGCAAACTGTGTCCTGAGGAACCACGCTATAAATGTGGTCACCCTTTAGTAATAGCTTGTGCTTTTAACTGGGGATACTTTCTGCCTTCTCCCCACCCATTCCCTTCTCTTTGCTCTGAGTTGAGCACCGATAGTCTCCATCTGCAGCTTCACCGAGGGAGGCTGCTGAGATAAGTGTTCTCACCCACGTTGTGTTTCATTTTCCTGTGGGGTAGCAGGATACTGCAGATAAGGCTAATGTTGTGTTATATACCCACAGGTTATGCATTACCTAGGACAGTATATCATGGTGAGGCAGCTATATGACAAAAGACAGCAACACATGGTCTACTGTGGAGGAGATCAGCTGGGAGAACTGCTGGGACTGGAGAGCTTCTCTGTAAAAGATCCAAGGTAGGAAAAAGTCACCTTTAACGTACATTGTATTATAGAGGTTGCCAAGACAGGGGACTCCTGGTGTCACAGTTTCTGTTCACTGTCACATAAACCTCTAGGCACACCAAGGGCCCTGCTCAGTGAGTTATTGGTAATGCATTTGACAAGTTGAATTTGAGGCTCCTTTGTACTGAAGAGCCAGTTCTAAATGGTCCAGGCAGTGAGCTGCTTGAGGTGACAGCTTTTCCCCCTTTTATTTCTGCATCTTCTTAAGCCTTTGATCTCAGACTTAAGCTAAAATCTGCACCCATCAGTTAAGTTCTGAGCTAGACTGTAGCAAGCGTTTAGGGGTGGAAATCTGCAGTTGTCCTGCAGTTTTCAATGTCTCTGGATAATAAAAGAGAATTTCCATCCCTGGTTTCAGAGGGCAATGCTGTTTGGTTTTGTGAGTATATTTAACTGTCGCCTTCTTTCCCACAGCCCAGTCTATGACATGTTGAAACGGAACCTGACTTCTGCTGCCATGGCAGGTAGGTTTGTCACAGTGTGGGCAAGTATATTCAATGTAGTGTTGATATAACTTGGGTAAGTAATGATATTCAGAAGAGAGAAATGTTGCTGAAGTTTGAACAAACTGCTAATGAAGGCTCTGACAAGACGATCTCTTGGAGTATGTGTCTTTTCTGTGTGTCCACCATCAGTAGCTGTGATAGGAAATCAGTTTTTTGAGTAACGTGGCTGCCTATAACCCAACGGCCAGACTTCGGAGCAGCAGGCACGCTCTGGAAGCTGACAGAGCTAAAATCAATGTGGCTGAAGTACCCCATCCAAATCAGTAGTGATTTCTCAGTCTTTTCTGAGTTTCATAGTGTGCTGTGAATTCTCCCTCTCATCTCATTTTATATTTTCATACTCTTGAGACTGAATATGAGAGTGCTGGAAACCCAGCCTAGTTCTGCAGGCCAAAGAGGTCTGGGCTTTAATTGAACACTTGAACCTTTCAAGGCCACTGTTAATTTCCCAGCTTATAAGAGAAACCAAATCGATCTACATCAAAAGTCATTCAGTCACAAATTAAAATTTATTCTTAAATTAATCTCAGCTGATGGCTTCCTTGCAGCCAGTCCCCGTTTTATGGCTGGTAATCTTAGTTTGAAAAAAACCCTTCTGATGAAAGTACAAGTGTGCAAATCTTGAGGGAGCTGCACCAGGAGGGTTGTGGAGTCTCGTGCCGTACTTCCTGGGGTCTCTAAGCAGTTAATATGGACTTAGTTCTTAGTCTACTTTTGCACACGTACATAAAAGCTTGTGCAAATTTAGAAACTGAGAAAACATGGCCCTAAACTGCTTAGTCCTCTGCTTCGAGCCATGTCTTGGTGCCTCTGAGGTCCCCCTCCTTTCTCTGTTGATAGAGGAGAATCTTCCTAAGTGGACTGTCGCCTAAACACGTCACCTACAGAATAACTGTGTGAGTGTGATTTCCCTGCCTGGTGATGCCCTGGCCCCTTCCCTAGCGGCACTGTGTGTGGAGAGCAAAGGATCCCAGCGAAACGCTCTCCTCTGCCGCCCCGTCCCCTCCTGCTTGGTGTGTGTGTGTGTGTGTGTCACTGTGCGTGTGTCACTGTGTGTGTGTGGCTATGTCTGCCTGTATCGTCCAGTCATGGTGTAACTATTTTTAAACCTGCCAAAGGAAATACTGTTCCTTTAGGGGGGTGATCACTGAGTTATACCACCGTGTCTGTGTGTGTGTACGTGTGACTATAAAACGAAACAAGCTTGGCAGACCAGACCTTTGACAAATAGGTAGGAAGGATGATGAGGTCTTGTTTTCCCTTCATTGCAACACAGGAATAACTAGAAGTGCTGTAGGGCTTAACGAGGTCTTCAGGTATCATGTTTTGTGATAGCTGCTTGTATTCATTACCCAAATCAGTGCTTATCAGCACATCATTCTGCAGATTATCCGGGCCACTTCTTTTAAGTACACTTGGAGAAAGAAAAGGGACTGCAGTACATCTTGATAATAAAGACTCAGCTCTTGCATAAGAGCTCTTGCTCTTTATCAGATGGTGTCCTTACTTGGCTGGCTTTCACTGAGTGTGACTGACGTGGGGTGTATTTGGGAATACCTCACTTTAGAGGACATTTTGTGTAGTTGGCTTCAAAAAAGGAGGCCTTCCAGTAAGTGGAGTGTCTTTTCACACAGTGTTTAAGGCTAGTTTGCAGTATTTGTAAAGTGTTAGGAGGATAGGTCTTCACCTCTTCTAATGCTCCCACAGAACCAAAGCAATTATGGAAGAGCCAACTGGCTTCTGTTTTCCTTCAGGTATTAAATAATCAGTGACTGCAGAAAATTTCAACAGTTTTTGAACCCTGAACCTGCAGGGCAATGGAGGGGGGAAGAAGGGAAAGCTGAGCTAACGCATGGACGGCAGAGAAGATGGGATAGAGACATGTCATTTTGTGGTCCCATGTTTTGGCTCATTTTATGGACCACTTTTTGGTCTGCTTTTCTGCCTGTAGCAGCAATTCTTAGTGACTTTGTATCAGTGCCAGGATTCATGGTGTGAATCGGACTGTTCACATCTGCCTGGTGTTCCGCAGGGAATTTCCCTGCTAAATTGAAAGGGGAAGAAGCAGGAGCCACCTTTGCATCCTTTGTTCTCTAGCAAGTCATTCTCTTTAAAGGGTAGACGTCCTAAGTGCAGCTCTCCTATTATGGAGAAAGATTTCTGTTAATTTGATTGTTCTTGCTATTTAGGTTGGCCTTCTAATTAACTCTTGGGGCCAGCATAATTGTCTGGATTAAATTCTGTTATGGATGTGTGCACAGTTACCCAGGAAGAGCTTGCTGTGCATGGAATTTTCCCTTCTTTAGTCTAGTCATGGTTCATTGTGCCCACACCCTTTAAGAAAGACGCTTTTCCTGGTTCAGGATAAGCTGAAAGAGATGGTGTCCCCAGGTGTTTATAAAAACCATACTCTTCTGTGTTCACCTCCTTCAGCATGGATCTGATCCAGCCTTCGAGTGGGAGTCCCCTCACTCTGCTATTGCTCTAGGGTTCTGCCTCCGTGCAAACCTCTTGTGTAAAGCACCTAGAACTTGTGATGGGCAGGCAGCCTACAGGAAAAAGAATAGTTATTCATATTTGAAGAAGGTTCTTACATGCTGTGAGGTTTCACTTCATCAAGCTTCATCTCTGAGGGGGCACAGACTCTCTATTCCACAGGGTACTGCCCCCATACGTACCTAGCAAAGCCCAGGGAATTCTGGAGCAATGCCTCTTGAGGAAATGGCCAGCTCTCTAAGGAAGAAAGGGTTCTCTTTCTCGTAAAGGGTTATGTAGAGGTCTGCCAAGCCTGGCTCGTTGGTTGCTTGCTGAAGACCCTCTGTGTTGTGAGAATGGTTATTACCAGGGAAGGTTTTTTCTTTTGTTTTACCTGCCATCTAGATGCTGCACAGAATCTCCCAAAGGAACAGAGCGTCGATAAGCCAAGCCAAGACCAGCTGAAGGTAAACCCACTGCCTGGTGGTTTCTTTTGTTGTACAGAGTGCCCCTTCTCTGTACCTGTGCATGGTGGACTGCCAGAACTTTGTGCTGCTTGGCTGCCAGGTCCTCACCTTCCTGAAAAGTTCTTGGAGTCCACAGAGCAGGGACAGAGTGACCCTTCTCTGTTCTCTTCATAACAGAGTACCAGTCTCTGAGCGCGTTTCTCTGGGGTGTAGCACTTCTAGTCCTCAGTTCCTCCAGCGTGCTCTGTATCTTCATGCCTTTCTCCCCTCTCTCCCATCCCCTCTCCGAGTAGGAGCTTTCTAAAATGTGTGACCAAGTTTTGTGTTTAGTAGGTTTGTTTTCAGAAGCTTTCAGGCAGAATCTGAAACCTAGGAAAAATCTTTTGCATATTCAAACTTGTTTCCAGGTGTATTTTGGGATTAAGGTGGTTGAAACTGGGAGGTGTCTGTTCACATTGGGGGCCACAGAGTCACAAAGATCACAGAATTACTGCATTAAAGATGGCAACTTTTGGACTTTTGCCCAATCTTAAGATTTTTCCTAGGTTGCCAGGATATTGTTTGTGCTGATTCCAGATGCATTAGCCTTCTTAAAGGGTTAATAGTGTGTAGTTTTTGGTCAGAGACTTTTATTTCTCTTCGTAACTTCTTGGTCTTGCACTGCAGCTGGTGACTCGGAATGGAAGTGCTACATCCCCTTGTCCCTATAAGCTCTGATGGACTAACATGGGTTTTTTCCTTCCTTCATGCAGTTTAACCGGCAAGAAGGTTCTGACCCTGGCGTCATGGAGGGCGAAAGCAATGCTTCTGCTTTGTCTACCTCAGAGCAAAAATGTGAGAATTACGAAGGTGAGTGCCAGCTTTTCTGCAGTAACACATTGTGTACAAGCTCTGCTCCTTCTCCGGTGTGACACGTTGAGCTCTGCATCAGCAAAATGCAGGAGGAGGGTTGAGAGACTAATAAAAAAGCTGTTGTGGAATATAATCTTTAAAAATCATCGTCTTATGTTAAAGATTGAGAGAACTGCAAATGTTCACCAAAGGTATTTCATGATAGATGTATTTTTGAGCTTGGATGTTTGGTCTCATAAATAAACAAACTAAAATGGCAGGTTAAGCCCCAAAAGAACATCTATCACTAAACAATGTCATGAAAAATCTTACAGACCTTGCTGAAGGGTATTTTAAATGCTGAAATTATACTTGTGTCTATTTGTCTTCCCAAGGGACTCTCTCCTCTGATTACAGAGAACACAGCCTGAGCTGTCTGCAGTCATTACCTGCAAACCAATCAGGGAACTGAATAACAATGCCATTTTTTTTCTATGCAACTTAAGTGTAATAGAGCTCCTTCATATGTAGACATTTTCTTTGTTTAAATGTCTGGGGATTTCTTGCTGGTTCACTCATGGATTTGTGATGTTACGGAAACAATTTTCTTGGTTTTCTACTTTCTATTCTCGTGTCGTCCTCGTATCAAGGAACCTAATTTGTAAAACCAGATCTTCTTTGCAAGTGTGGGTATTTCCAGATCAAATGAGAGCAGGAGACATTTTCCTGGCTGTACGTACAAAGGAGGTAGAAACAGTCCTTGTCCTTTGAAACTCTTGGCACTGGAGAGAGAGAGATTCAAGGTTATCTTGAAATTCCGAATGCTGAGTTTAGGATCACAGACCAAATTGCAGATGCTACAAAGGAGGCTGAAGCATGGGGTTATGGAGGATGGATTCTTACCTTCCTGCTTCCCATTTGGAGCCTGGTTTTGGAATTCAGGAGTTCCCATCATTGAAATTTGAACCAAATTCAAAGCAGTTTCTCTCTGCATCTTAAGTCACTTGAGAAATGTACTCAGTGCTGACTTGGGCAAAGCTCTGAAAGAAGCATTCGTGTCCCTGTATCTTAAAAGCAAGGTGATGCTAAAGAGAACCTGTAGAGATACTGGTAACACTGGGATGCTTCTCTGAGCTCTGCTGGCTGCACGGTGACTATTCTGCCAGGTTCTCTTGGGTAGATACACGAGTACAAATGTGTGGCAGATGTGACTAACATCCTGTACACTCATACAAACCCCAAAGCTTTTCGCAGGAACTGGCTGTAAGAAGGAGCAAAAAAGACTTCTAAAATCGGATAGGGCCGAATTTTTCTCTGCTGGTCTCTGAAGTAATGTAGGTGTGGCATGACTTAGATTCTACTTGGCTCTTACAGACAAAGACTTAATAGAAAACCTCTCTAAAAGCAAGAAGCCTAAACTGGACCTAGTGTTTGAGGAATGGGATGTAGCTGGTCTTCCATGGTGGTTTTTAGGCAACCTCAGAAGCAATTACAAGTCCAGAAGTAATGGATCAACAGATATTCAGACTAACCAGGTGTGTAGACATTTTAAATAGGTGCACTGTATTCTCTCCCTCTCCTCTTTTGGGTTCCAAATAAATAAAATACTCTTCTTCTTTCTTTCCCCTTCCCACTCCAGGACTTTCAGCCTCTCCCTTGTGTGTTCCTGTCCCAGCCTTTCACACCAGGTGGTTGGTTACCTTTAGTGTTCTTAAATAAACTAGGGGCTCTCTGAAGGCTGCGTTCAGCCGTTGGAGGAAAGTCTGCACATTGGTTGTATTTCAAGAGATGCCCCTTTTCTGGGTTGCAAGTTGTTACACGATGCACTTGGCTGTAGCCTGATGGCCAGCAAGGGGACAAGCAGGGCTCTGCTTGCAAAAAGGGGTGTCTGAGAGTAGTGAGCTGCCCCGTTCTCTCCCAGGGGTGACTGGAGAAGGCTGTTAGTGAGGAAAAGGGGAGAGGAATTCGCTGTGGCGATGGCTGCGGTGCTGGTACTCCAGATGACCCGAACTCTGAGTGGTCTCTTCTTCTCCAACAGGACATAGACACTGCCGTTGTCTCAGATACTACTGATGACTTGTGGTTCCTCAACGAGTGCCAGTCGGATCAAAGCAGCGCCGCAGTCAAGGGGGAAACGGGTGACTGTGAGGAAGTGAAAGAAGGTGACAAAAAGGTACTGCTTCAAACAGCCACAGTGCGTGTGTTCTACGGGTTGGCCTTGTTTAATTGATCTCATGGAAGTGCAAAATCCTTTGCTTTTCATCTGCCTTTTAGTCCTGTGCTGTCTTGGGAGGAGCCTGATGTCCCAAACCAGAGTTTAAAATGTATTTTTGAAAAAAGGCTGTCACTATTCCATACACGG
Organism: Tringa tobata; assembly: GCA_033628505.1. NCBI lineage: Eukaryota > Metazoa > Chordata > Aves > Charadriiformes > Scolopacidae > Tringa > Tringa tobata. The sequence goes on along the minus strand of JAHREE010148143.1, from coordinate 9,395 downwards.
GGTGATAGTTTTCCAGTCAATCTGCTTGGGTCTTCATTTAAATGCATGTATTTTCGAGGCACAAAATTAATGTAAAATTAATTAAAACTCAAGCAGCAACTTTACTATATTTCTAGCAATATTTCTGCAAGACTAATAAATGAAAAGACTCGGAAGAGGAAAATCTGAGTTTACACCATGTTAGCATTCAGTATTAGCTAGGCTGGCCTGAGTCTACTGCCTGGTAAGATTGGTCACAAGATTGATTAATCAAGTGTGTGTTAAAAGGACTGAGTTAGTGATTTTTTTTTCCATGGAAATCAGTGGGACCACTCAGGTGTGTTTGTATCTGTATGATTCTTGTGTGCATCAGAGAGAGGTCTGAGTTGACCAAAGGAATATCGCCCAGGGATAGTTGTTGACAAATGGAATAGATACTGTACATAAAATGGCTTTTCATTCACTTATAGAAATGGCTTAATTATCATGGCAATTATATAGTCATTTTAGTTTTAGTGTACAGCCAGGCACATCATAAATAGAGATTATTGCCCCCCTCTAACAATGTTTCCACCCTCTCCAGGTGACCGAGGATGCATGTTTGCATGACTTGGAGGATTCTCAGTGCTTAAGTGATGACACAGATACAGAAGCTACTTCTGAGGTAGGCATCCTTCAGCTCAGCCTTCCTTGCTTGGAGTGGGGTGCAGCCTAGCAGGGCCCTGCTAAATCCTCACCGGGATGGGCACTGAGCACTGACAGCTCGTGAATCCTCTGGCTCACCCAGTCTAAAGACACCGAGTGTCTCTCCTCATCTGAGCAGTACTGAATTTACGTGATTTTGGCCACTTTTTATTGTTTCTACATCGTTCATCCCTTTTGTGCAGGGCAACGTAGTGTCAGCATAAGCAGCCACTGGCTTTTTATTCATGATTTAACCCATCCCTTGATGACTGAAGATTCAGCCCTCTGTTTCCAGCATGGTCAGCCTAATGCTATATGAAATTAGTATTAACAATATCCGTCTGTGTTTTAATGAGGTTAATTCTGTATGGTCCTCTGAAAGGAAATCTGGAGTGTAGTCCTTGGCAGAGATTTGGAACTCTAAAGCAGGCACTTTGTAATCACTGTAGTGCTCATACTTCAAAAAAAAATACTTATTAATGGAAATTTCTGTGTCAGGATCAGGATTCCACTGAGTCCTGGGTGTCCAGGCCAGCTCTGAAGCTGTCACTTGTTTTGTGGTAGTCTCTGGGATGAGAAGAGAATCCATTTCTCATCCCACTCCATATTTCTGAGATACCTGTATGGCCTTTGTCAGGAGGGAGCCTGCATACCTGCTGGTGCAATGTCTTTGTCCTCCCAGTGCCTCTTTAAGGACAGACCAGAGCTCATTTACCTGTTTTAATGAAAAAAACAAGGTGGAAAGAGAATAAGGAGTAATTACTGGGTTGTCACTCCTCCCCTGTATCCCATTCCTCTTCTGAATTCCCTCAGGACAGATACTGAGGGACATCAAGTTTGTGTTCTTCTAAGGTTTTGTTGTAAATGAACAAAAGTCTTATCACAATACTCTTTGCAGCTGGTGGCACTGGAATTTTTTAGCATAATTTTCTAGACTCTGCATGCATGAAAAACTGGGATGTCCCTGGCATTGGACAGCTGAATCATAGTGCTGAACTTGGGCAGCTCTTGCCCTTGCTGTGTGGGGTAATCAAGTGAGCTGCTTTTAAGTCATGCAGATTCAACAGATGCTGAGTGATTAGCGGGTCTGGGAAATACATTCCTGACTGATTCCAGGAGTTCTACCCTTGGATTTAGAGTGAGATACTGAGAATTCAATAAACTGCACAGCTTGAGAACTTACTCTTCCAGAGACTGGGAGGAAGGATGGGCAGATTTTAATGCTTAAGAAGAAATCTGCATCTGTAGAATGCACAGGGTTGGTCAGATTCTCCTTAAGCTTTCTGAGGTCCTGTGTCCTGGCTTCAGACCTGATAATCAAACTAGTGATCCTGCATTCACAAGCTTATACCCCGTAATAAATGTCCTTTTTTTTTTGGCTGAAACTGCTTTGCTGCTTTTCCTATGTAGAGGAAACAAGTCATACCCAAGAATACACTAATGTTCTGCTGTTTTTCTCTGCCTCCATCGTTCCTCAGGACTGCTGGCAATGTACCAAATGCAAGAAATTTAACTCTCCGGGCAAACGGTACTGTTACCGCTGCTGGGCCTTGCGGAAGGACTGGTACTCAGATTGTCCCAAACTGGCTCATTCTCTTTCTCTGTCCAACATTGATGCTATGCAAAACAAACCCGATGATGAAGGGATAGACGTCCCGGACTGCCGAAGGACTATTTCTGCTCCCGTTGGCCAACCCAAAGACCTGTACATGGTAGAAAACAAACCACACGTAGATCCCTGTAGCTCTATTGAGTCTTTGGATTTGGCACGAGAATGTGAAAACAAGGAGTCTCTGCTGCATTTCACTGAGCATAAAAAGGAGGAAGAAATACAGTCTTTAGAGAGTATAAAAAAATTACTGAATCCCTGCTTCTTATGTCATCATAGACCACGGGATGGGAATATTGTCCATGGAAGGACTGCTCACCTTGTGGCCTGTTTCAAGTGTGCAAAGATGCTGAAGAAAAGGAGATCACCTTGCCCAGTGTGCAGGAAAGAGATTGAGATGGTGATCAGGATCTTTATGGGGTAGTCGTGCCCATTCAGTCCTTCTCCAAAAGGTAGCACACAGGTATTCTTGCACTCCCACAGATCCCAGCTTCAGAACTCAGCTGGTGAATACCAAAGAGAATTGAGATTCAAATCTGACCAAGAACACTGAGGAATCCTCGGTATTAAATGAAGCAGCATCCACTTTTCAACGTCCATTTAAATGAAAGCCCACAGGGAGTGATCGGTCCCCAGCTTTGAAAGTGTCTAAATTTTCTAGTTTCAGCTCAGTGGTGTCACTGGGATTCTCTGTTCTGACAACTGGTCCTTGCAGAAAGGAAGTTTCGAAAAGAGTTATAACTTTGGCTGTTGGAGTGATGTTCTCCAGTCAGTCAGACCTGTGCAATGCCTTCTATGGGGGGGTCTGCATCTGAGAGAGAAATATATAGATTTATATAAATATATATGTATGCAGGGGTGGGAAAGGGTGGGAGGGAAGGGTAGACCATGGCGTTTGCAATTTAGATAAGCCATTTCTCCAAGGATCAGTTCTCCTGAGAGCAGTAAGACGTAAATAGCTTGGTTTCTGATATTTTTTTTGTTGTTCAATGTAGGGTTGTTAAATCAAGTGAAGGTTCTCTTGATGCCAGAAGTGAAATAAGTCCTCCTACACTTTTAATCCGTAGCTATCTCAGGTCATGTGTTACACGGTGAAAGAGTGGAATGTTATACTTGGCTTTGTCGTTGGATTTTTTGATTTCTATTGATTCTTTTTTTTTTTTCCCATGTAAACCTAGTACTGTGTCACCCGTGCATAGCTTTGAGGAAACCTCTCCAGCCTTAGCTCAGAATCTGCTCTGCCAGCTGGATTTGATTCTAACAGCTCTCCGTGCTTTGGGATGTTCTCACAGCTCTGTGCTTACAGCCCCAGCGGCTGCTCCCTGCCTCATCCAGCAGGCCAGTCTAGATGGAAGACGCTCACTTTAGAGCATGATATGGCTTTAAAGATGGGATATGGGCCTTTGAGGAAAAAACTAATCCCTGTGAAGCACCTCTTGCAGCTGGTTAGTCTTTGGACTGTGCCTGGCGTTAAGTTTATTTTCATTTTCTCCACTGATTTGCTTTCCCTGTGATTTAACACTTCAGATCTGTCTTCACATTGTCCCTCAAAGCTATGCATGGTTGCTCTACTGGCTGTTAAAACTCAGCTAGAACTTGCTGTTTATAAACCTCTAACCCTTTTCTGGGATTGTATCCTAGAGTGTGTTCAGATCTTCCTCAGCCTTCCTCTTCTCCAGGGCTTTGGAAGTTCTGCATCAGGCAGCAGTAGCAACAGTGCCTTCACCTCTGGGGTAAACAGGCTTCTGAATTTAGTACAGTGCATAGAATAAACCCTCTTTTCTCATGTTCTCTAGAATTCCCTCTCTAAGAAGTAGTTTTAAAGATCAGAAAAAAAAAAAAAGAAAAAAAAAAGGGAAGGTGGTGCTCATACCTTGGTGCTTCTCTGGGCTCTTTCCCCCTCGTTTTCCACACTCCTTGTGCTGGTCCAGCCCCAGCAGGTCGGGCATCATGTGGGAGGACCCAGCAGAAGATCCCAGCAAACTGCAATGCCCAAGTTGATGTTTTTCTGCAAAGATATCAGGAGTAGGTGCTATAAGTAATCACTGCCAAAAGTCAGATCTACTTTATTGTATTTTGCATAGTATTGTGATTATTTCTGTGTCAGCTGTAATTTAGACTATTACTGTTGGCTGTTACTTCCAGTTGTGTTTTAAAAATGGGAGGATAACAGGGTGGAGTTCTGGTGCACTATCTGTATGTCCATGGAAATCAATCCACGGGGAAAAGCTGATTTATTGCTCCCTTAAGTAAAGGGCTGTTAAATTGCTGGTGATGCACTTTAACCATGCTACGATCAGCAGCGTTACTGCCTGGGATCATAGAAGGGAGTTCACGTCAGGTTGTTTCTTCCCTTTTTGGGTTGTTTCTTCCCTTTTCAGATAGTTTCTTCCCTTTTCAGATAGTTTCTTCCCTTTGGAGGTTAAGGCTGTTGGGTTCAGCAGGGTGCCCTTGTGGCACTTTGTGGCACTTCTGTATGCTGTGAATTCCCCCGATGGCTTCTAAAAACCAAACGTTTAGCTATGAGCAGTTTTACTGAATTGGTCAGATCTGGCCACACTGAAAAGGATGTAGTTTGTATTGACAAAAAAAAAAAAAGTCAGGAAAGTTTAAATTCCAGTAACAGGGTTGAACATCCCTCCCAGAATCCTACGGAGCTCTGTGTGCGGCTCCCATTATTAAATGAAAATTGTCAGTATGGCATTTTGGGATAAAAAGCCAATCTGCAGAGTAGCTTTCAGTGTGACAGTCTTTGTATTTGTGACTTGTTCAGTATAACCATGGTGTTTACAAATTGCATTTGTCAAGTCCTTAATTCTTTTAAACTGAAATAGTTGGTGGGCAGAAGAACCACAGTGTTACAGTTGATTTTCCTTCCTATAAGAAGAATAAGCTATTGCAGGGCAAGCACGTCGTGTGTGGCTGTAACTGCCCGGGTTGTGGCCGGGGCTTGGAGGGGTGGGGAGCTTGGTGCAGGAGAAGGGGAGAAGAATGTTTTTATTGTTTTAATTTAAATCTATATAAGTAGTAATTTCTCAAGGACTGCTCTTCTGATGTTCTTTAGGAGTTGCAGGCTTGAGGTATGGGTTGAAGAACTCGCTCAAGGCACTCTCTTACAATGCTAATGCTGCAGGGCAGGTGGGGTATCACTTACCTTCTCCACAGACGCGTCAGTTCGTGCGGAATCCTAATTCAGAGACTCATTTTTTGGAGGAGCCAAGCATTTGCCTGAGATGGGTGTGAATTCGGGTTCTCTGAACACGTCCTTGGTGTCTCGTAGCAGGTGACGGTTCTTCTCTCTTACAGTGGTTTTACAATGAAGTGCAATATGAGAGAAGACGTCCTTGGTAATTAGCAGTCTTTTCTGCACGTCTGGTAGGAGAAGCATCCATCGCAACTGTCCTTCCATTCCCAGACTAGGAAGTTTTATCCTTTATCCTGCTTTTTTTCCCCTTCTGTGACATTGGTTGCTGCTCCTCAGGAACCTGCTGAAATCTCACCAACGCAATGTACGTACTTATAGGGCAGGTTTCGTTTCCCAGATCCCTCAGCTTTTCAGCCAGAAGTTTTGGCACTGGTTATCCCCAGAACCAGCAGATTTCTTACCTTGTTGGGTGTTTAAATACAGCGTGAGAGTCATGAGGCTCTCAACTGTATAGTGCCGTTCAGCACATTATAGTGCTCTGCAGCTCAAAACTGTACGTATATATCTGTATAAAGTCAGTACTGGCAGCCAGAGGTACACACACTGCATCGACTCCTCAAAGGGTTTCCAGTTTAAGTGCCTCTTCTCGGTTACTCAGTGACTCATTTCCTGACGTGCTCAGCACATCAGCCTTTTCTGCAGCGCTCCCTTCAAAAAGATCTCAGCATCCCTCCTCTGCTGAGGTGGATTATTGAGCCAATTTAGCTGAAACAAAAGCCGCTACAAAAATTACAAAGATCTTTTGGAGCGACCCCCCGGAGTACTTGTTTCTTCTGAACGGTGGGTGTTTCCACGAAGACAGCTATGAACTTTCTGCCTGTGTTACCTGTTTATTACGGTGCCCGACTGATGCAAACCATAACGCAGCTTGCCTGGGTCTGCTCCATCCTTCTGTGTCCAACATGGATTATATCTGCTGCCGAGAAGTTGTCCTCACAGAGAAGAAGTGGCTGTTGGACAAATGGAAATGGAGTGGAAACCAAGTGTCTCAAAAACCGTAGGGGCAGCTCGCTTTTGTCTGCTCAGGCTCTGCCTAGCCCGAACTTCACCTTCCAAGTCCTGGAAGGAAAACCAAAACGCTCTCCCCAGAGGCCTTCAGCGAAGGCTGACCAGTTTGGAAGATGCCATGATCAAGTAATTGAAGAAAGAGCCAAGGCTCCCGTCTCCATTCTGTCTCTGTCCGTAAGCTGAGCGAGGAGCTCCTCAGGTCCTGTGCTTGCTCTTTGGCCACCTGGACATGGGCAAGTAGCCTCAGGATCCTTGAAAAGGAGATACCGCAACGCTGTTCTATCAAGAGCAGGAATGAGACCCACAAATGATATGGGGGTGATAAACTGTGCATTTGGAAAAGCTCTAGAAGCACAAAGACCTTCCTACGGCGGCTTTTCTGCTCTTCCTTCGGTTATCTGCCCACAATGGCTGGAATTTCCCTTGCCCTTTGAAAACAAATGAGACCCTTGTGACCACACGGTAGTGTCTGGCCAGCAGACAGGTCCAGCTGCCACCAGTGGGGTTACAGGTCCCGTCAGCTCACTCTCTGCACCTTATTCCGATGAATAGAGGCAGCTGCTGTGACTGCAGCCCTGGGCTTTCTGTGCTGTTTTACCCCACTGATGTCCACTTGCTGCCCACACATCCGTGTGGACACCTCCCGCTCCAAACTGGTCAACAATCTCTGACTCCTAGAAGACATCACCAATCTGAGAAGACACACAAAGACGGCAGGAACACACTGTACCTCTGGCAAAGATAAAATTGATGTGCCATTCTGGAAAGAGCGATTTCCTACCAGCTCTCCCCAGCACCCTTCCCTGCAGCCCCTTGTTCCCAGATTTCTTTTGCTTGTTTAGAAGAATTCCGCGTCTCCGTGTCCACCCACGCAGTCACCGCAGTAACAAGCAGGAGCGCTCGCTGAACAACATCTGCGTGTTTGCACTATTGGGAAAAAAAAAAAAAACCACAAACCAAAAAGGCAATGTATCACAAGATTGATGACCTGCTTTTGTGTCCTGCACGTAATGAATTTAATTAAATTGAGCGCGTTCTATGATACCGTGGGTTTATTTTTTTTCATTTGTACTGCATTTCTGGGGAAAACCTTTAAGTAAAGAGCTGTTGCCGGTTCAGGAGCTTGTGGTCTCCCTGTGTGTCTGCCTTCCCAGCGAGGGAGAGCCCTCTTGTCCCTCCCAGGGTCTCGCAGCTGGGAGGGGAGGCTGTAGCACCGTGTGTTGGCAGAAACCAGCAGGATTGGAAACAGCTCAAGCTTCACCTCCTGAAACCTGGAAAAGTACTTACTGGGGTGGTTTTAAGCTGGTTCCACGGTCCCATGGCCACAGGCAGGCAGTCCAGGTTTCCCAGGAGGGGCAGCCACCTGGTAGAAACACAAGGTGGGATCTAAATAAAGGTTGTAGAGATCTAAATTTAAGTATTTTGGTATTAAAATCACGGAGTGGTTTAGGTTGGAAGGGACCTCTGGAGGTCAAATGGCCCAACTTTCTTGCTCGACCACCTAAAGCAGGTTACCCAGGGCCATTTCCAGACAGCTTTTGAGTATTGCCAAGGTGGGAGACTCCCCAGTCTCTCCGGACAACCTGTGCCACGTTGAAAAACAAGCTGTTTTTCACCCTCATGGTGGAAAAAAAATGTTTCTTGATGTTCAGAGGGAACCTCCCGTGTTTCAGTGTGTGACAGCTGCCTCTGGCCCTGTCACCGGGCACCACCGAGAAGGGAAAAGGATGGTGTTTGTTTGTGGCAGTGCCGGGAGGTGGTTTAGCCCTTTTCCAGCTGTTTTTAAGGCAGTTTTCCACGTTGGGGGGGTGGAAGCAGCCCTGGGGAAGGCAGGGGCTCCCCAGGCGGGTGGCTCACTAGAGGGCACCCGCCAGCCACACATGGCACAGAGCAGGAGGATGGCAGCTCCAGTCTCCTTCCAGCCCACACAGACACCTTCTGCCTGGGGACATGAGTTCCGTGGCTGGGACTTCTCTTCCCATATTTGCCTCTGGATTTACTGGTTGGAGACCAACCAGCTGTATGAAAGCAGGAGGAAAACGGATGATCCCACTCTGCTCTTCTGTGTCGTCAACCAGCCCCGCACACACCCGGCAGTGATTTATCACAGGCTGCTCACCACGGAGGAGATGCTGCTTCATAACTGAGAGCATCTTGATTGCTTTGTGGGCAAACAATGAAATTCCACCCGTGGTGTCAGAACCGAACCAGGGACGGTTCCCCCAGCCCTGACACGGGGAGGGGATGGAGCTGGTTGTGTTTATGGTCCTGCTCCCCCATGTCCCCTGCCCATGTTTCTTCAGCAGCTTTAGGTAGGGCTGGCATCCCAGATCCGAGATGCACCCAGCACATGATTTCAGGTACCCACTTGTCCCCAAGCACTTGGGGTGGTTTTACCCCAAAACGGGGCTTTATCTGGCAAGTTGGAAAGCACGGGGGCTCCCACTGGGTGTCCTTGCTAGAACCCTGCTCACCCACTCCCACCCCACTGAGCCGTACCAGTGTCTGCAAGGGGCTTCCCTCTCTCCCCCAACGTGATGCTGAGCTGAACCCCCAGCTGCAAACTCCTGTTTTTGAGACATTTCAGCCCTCGGTGGCTCCGGGTGCCAGGACATGGAGCTGGCGCTGCCCCAGCTCCGCTCCTCGCAGGAAGCAGTTTATTCCTGCCTTTGCTGGAAGGAGATATTTTATTTATCTCCTCGGTGACTTTGTCCAGAGTTAATGTTCTATAGGTGCCACTTTTATGTCTTCTCCCCCCTTTCCCTTAACCTTGTTTGTGTAATCACTGTGCCCAAATTAAATATTTACTGTTTTCTCTCTACTGGTGAGCCTCCCAGTTCCCTTCCACTTTCAATTAAAGATTTATTAGGTGGGCATCAGCACTTCTGCAAGGCCAACAAACCTGACACC
>JAHREE010148129.1:0-10548 GCA_033628505.1 Tringa tobata | reverse complement strand
AGAAATAACCAGGCAGCAGCCAGAGACAGCCCAAAGGCAGGGGTAAAAACCAGTCTGCTAACCTCCAAATCCTGCAAGAGCGGGCAGGCCGGCGAGGGCAGGCAGCAGGAGGTGGGGAGATAGACAGAGAGGTGAGACAAGGAGACACAGCTCATCCCCAACCCAAAGAAAAGAGGCGGCCAGGAAAGAGGGGAAGGGGCCGGGGTGGGAAAAAGCGGGATACGGGGATGGCCGGTGGTCGATACCGGGACAGAGCTCTGCTCCGAGGCTGTTGGCAGCACCACAGGCAGAGCCAGGTGTGCCCCAGGAAGGGGGGGGTTTATTTTAACAGAGAAGTGTTGGTGGGCTGGGACCTCTCTGCTGCCTTGAGCTGCCACCACGGTGCCCCCCCCAGTGCATCCCAGCAGGGACGGAGCCTTGCTGGCCAGCACAGACCACGTCTCACCCTCCCCATGCAAGGGGGACACCGGGACTGGCACTGACAGCAGCCAGGGGGGGTGTCCTGCCACCATGGATGTGCTGCAGGACCATCCAGCCTGACCCAAGCTCTGAGCAGAGAGTGGGGAAGGCAGGGTGGGTGGGTGGGCAACAGTCTCGGCTCGGAGGCAGGCAGGGGAAGGGGCGTACCGTGAAACTGGGATTGCTGGGCTGGATCCTGAGCTCTGCCAGCACCCAGATGCCGTTGGTGAGCTTCAGGGACTGGTAGAGCATATCCTGGCCCTCCACGTTCCTCTTGGCGATGGTGAAGATGTTGCTGCCTTGGAGCTTGCTGCTAACGGCATCTGCGTGGGAGGAGAGAGCTGCTGGGGGCAGGGGACTGGGCTGAACATCCCTTCACATCTCCCCGTGTCCTATCTCCTCCTCCCCCTGGAGGGGGGACATCCAAAACCCACCGTCCCCACGCAGGGAGGAGAAGGGCTCCATTAGACCCAGCTCCCCAGGGAGGGCAGGCAACAGCCCAGGGCTCGATCCACCAGCGGAGCCGCCCCGCTTGGCTCCACGAAGCTCAGCTCGCTGCTGCCAGCGGGACTGAAAGGACTTGGCTGTCCCCAACCCTGGGTTTGCACGTCCCTCTTGGCACCAGATCTCCCCAAGGAGGAGCTGGGGGAGAGAGGAGGCAGCAGGGAGCCTGGCCCCAGCTCCTGCCAACGGCTGCCTGCGAGCACGGGACCAGTGCCCTGACTGTGGGCTGGCCAGGACAGGCTGGGCACTGTCAGGGCTCCATGAGCCAGTTCAGCTTCTCTGCACCGAGACTGGTGCCAGGGTGGGCACAGCACGTGTCCCCAGAGGCAGGGACATCCCCATCAGGCACGGCATCTCAGAGGCTGCCAAGTTTCGACAACCAGCGAAGCAGCAGCTCCTTCCTGGAGGTGTGGTGTGCACGGGGCGAAGGAGCCCCTGCCTCCCTGCAGCCTGGGATAACTGGGATAACTGGGATGGGCTGGTCACCAGCAGCCAGCTATGAGCTGAGCCGGGTCCTTCTGAAGGGTTTGGACTCACCTGCGTTGAGAGAACAGTCTTTGATCTGGAACTGGGCTTCGTTCTCATTGGGAATGTCCTTCCAAGTGGCCAGGAACATCTGCCGCTCTGCAGCGAGGAACAAAACCGACACGGTGACGAAGCCACAACATCAGCCATTCCCCAAAGGGGGTACAACGCAGGGGACACACTGCCGTGTCACCAGTGGCTGAAGGGATCTCACCCCACCAACATTCCTAGCCCCTCCAGCAGCTTCCCAAGACCAGTCTCACCCAGCCAGAGGAGAGCTGCCCACTTTGAGGACATTCGGGAGCTACACTGGCTCTCTCTGGCAGCAAGGAGTCAGAGAAGGTGGCTCAGGCCATCTCAGGTGGCCACAGTGCAGTGGGAACATGGCTGAGAGATTTGAGTGGCCTGGATGGCACCTTCAGACAGGTGGCAGAAGTTCACCCTGCAGAAGCTGTGGCCTCCCCCACGCTCCAACTCACCCATCTTCCCGTCCTCCACGAAGAGGATGTGCAGCGGGTAGAGGGTGCTGAAGTAGAAGACGTCGATGTTGTTTTTCACCGCGACCTAGGACGGACGGAAGGACACGGGGATGTCAACACCTCCTCTGATCTACAGCAGGCAAGTGGGTCCCAAAGCAAGCATCCCATCCCATCCCATCCCTCTCGAGCCTGGTGTCATCCATTAGCTGCTAGAAGGTAGCTGGAGAGGCCAGCATGCTCCCAGGTGTGCCACTGTCCCCAGCGTGTAGGGGAAATTGGGGAGCTGCTGGGGCTGCACCCCCTTAGCCCTCTCTCCCAGCTCCCTCCTGGAATCTACAGCTCCAGCGTGTCCCCCCCCAGGCTGGGACACCACGAGCAGATGCTGAGCCACGGCTCGGCTCTGCTGCTGTCAGCGAGGATCTTCCTCCACAGAGGAGACAGTCTGGGAGGAGCTGGATGTCAGATCGGAGCCAGACTGAGCTCTGACAGCAGAGAAGAAGATGAGCTGAGCGTTTCTTCTCTCCCGGTTCCTTCTGTCCATCCCCCTCCAGCTCCCTGGCACCCCCAGCTCCCCAGGAAGTCAAGGGGGAGACCCCCGGGCGCTCCCCACCTGGAGGTTGTTCAAGGGGTCCATCTTCATGACGGAGCCGACGGTGTTCAGCGGAAGGGAGATGTCCACCGACTGGTTGGGGGCGAGAGGCGCGTGGACCTGGAGAGGAGCTGCTGGGGCCAGGCCAAAGCTGGAGGGGTGACATCCAAAGAAAGCAGGGAGTCAAGCCCTGGGGGCAGCAGATGATGGCAGAAGGCACTGCCCACCTGCTCCAGGCCAACCAGGAGACTCCCTACCTTCCTCCACCCCAGCCCCAGGAACGCCCCAGGTCACCCAACAAAGTTCAGGACCAGGCTGGCTCCTGCCCTGCCCACCCTGGGGCAATAACAGCCCCCAAAATCTCACCCCTTCCTCCTACACCCATTTTTAACGCTCCTGCACTATTCCCTCAGGGCCATCCCTTGTTTCCCTTGGAGGGAAAAAGAAGGATGGGTTCACCAGGAGGACAAATAACAGGGTCAGATGCGAGAGGAACAGCCTCTTCAGTCAACTTCTTAGAGGCTTTGGTTTGATGATCATCACCACCACAGCCATCAGAGAGAGAAGGGTCATCACGGGAGGCTGTTCCCAGCCCTTACACCCCCTTCCTCCCACAACCACCCCAGGGCTGAGCTCAGAGGTGTCATCTTCACCAACATCCATCATCTTCACCGACACAGCCCCAGGAGGATCCTCACCTGTTGCGGTTGAACTGGATGGCGAAGTCAGACATGACCTGCAGAGCCTTGTTCGTTAGCACGAGGTCCATGGAGATGGAGCCCACCTGTCGGCTGAAGGTGCCGGAGATCTCCAGCCCCTTGGCCTTCATGGCAGGGAGCCAGACCTGGGTTAAAGAGACAAAGAACCCTTGGGGTTTTGACCCAAAGCGAACTCTTCGGTGCTCCCCAGCCTGGCAGAGCCGCGCAGGGTGTTTGTAAAGCAGAAGCATTTCATGGCTACCATCACAAAGTCATCCTCACCCCAGCCAGGGCTGCGAGACGCTGGGGCTGAGTCCTCCAAACCTCATCCCACACACTGGGAACCAGCACAGCCCCAAAATTAAGAGACATGAACTGCCAGATCCCTGCTCTCCCCTCTGCTTAGGGCTCTGGGCCACCTCGGAGAACATGGCACTCTGTCCTGCACCTGGGCAAGCACCGTAATGCCCTCTCCATCTACAGGCCACCACCCTCACCCATCTTGCTCCCACGCTAGGAAGATGCAGAGTGTCTTCCACCTCCCCCCGAGGAGATCCCGCGGCGTGGAGCGGGCACGAGGAGGGTCTTTGTCCCCCTTTAATGCCACAGCAGCCGGTGGCTGGAGCTCAGCTGTCCCACTCACCGTTTTGGGTGCCACGTAGGATCCTGACAGGGTCCCCACCCCACCGGTGAGGTCGAAGAGGTCTCCCAAGCCACTGCCTAGGGGTGCCCCCACGTTTGCTGGCATCGTGGCACTGGGCGCTGGTGTGAAGCCACCGCCGCCACCACCCATCTGTGGGGGGGACAAGGGAATGGGTTATGGGGGGCCATCACGGGGCCAGAGAGAGGAGGAGGAAGAAGAGGAAGAGGAGGAGGCAGAGGGCACACTCACAGCAGGGCTGCCTCCCACATCGCTTCGCAGCTGCAAGAGAAGAAAGGGGCATCAGCAGGGGCAAAGGCCAGCGGGTCGAGGGCACAGGGGTCCCCAAAAAAAGCCCCATCAAGGGCTCTCTAAAAGCATCAGTGTGGGCTGGCGAGGGCTCAGAGCCTGTAGGGATGCTCCAGCGGTCCCAAACGGGGGCCTGGCTGTCCCCAAAGGGAAGTGAGGTGTCACTGGGGCACCAAAAAGGAAGGCTGAGGCTGGGGGAGGGGGAGCAGGGGGCGGGCAGAGGCGCTGGGGTTACACGGGTGGATTAGAGGGCTAAGAAAAGGGTTGATCCATACCCCTTCCGACTCGTCCCCCATCTCCAAGCAGAAGCAGGCAAGGCGGAGAGAGAAGAGCCAGCCACATGCAGAGAGAAGCCAGGAGAGAGAGAGAAAGAGACAAAAACCAGAGAGAGACAAAGAGAAGGGGAGGAGGGAAGAGTGGTTAGTCCCGCCGCGCTGCCCACCCATCCGTCTGTCTGTCCGTGGCTGTCCTGGGGCCAGGGGACAGAGAGTGACCGGGGTCTCTCGTCCCCACACTCATTGCCAGCCTGTTATCCAACCCTGGATACCCAGGAAAGAGCCCTGGGTGGCACTTGGATGACAAATCAGAAGAGGCAGCAGGCAAAGAGACAGCGATGCTGCTTCTCCTCAGGGAATATCTGCTGGATTTTATGAGTAGTGGAGAAAACTCCAGGCTTTTCCTTTGGGGGGTGTGTGTGTGCGTGTGTGTGTGTGCGTGCTGTGGGGCAGGTGGTCCCCACCAGGGACATTTCCACCCCTCCTTCCCCTGCAGCCGAACCGCTTCCCCCTTTGCATTCCCAGGAGGACAAGGTGTCACCTCCAGATCTCCCAGAGCAGGAGACACACATCAAAGCACCCCACGGGCCAGGAGCTGGCATGTCTCAGCCCAGCCCCACAGCAGCTTGGGGTACATCCCCGTTTCACACAGCTGTGGGGCTCAGAGGGGGACCCACAAGAGCAGCCACCCCTGTAGCACAGCATGGACAGTGGGAGCATCCACACAGACCTCAGGTACCTCATGTAAAAGGCACTCAGGAGCACTAACTGCCCTGCTCCAGCCATCCAACGATGACAACATAAATTAGGGTGTGGTGCCCCTCCATCTTCACCAGCCGTAGAAGGAAAGGACTAGCCCAGGGGACTCTGGGCAACAAGCCCATCCCATCCCCAGGAGCTCCAAAGAGGAGTCAGCATCAAACCCAGCACGATGGGGAAGGACCACATGGGGCTGTGACATACCAGGCTGTCCAAGCCACCCCCGAGGAGGTCCACGGCGCCCATCTGCACGGAGGAGGTGGCGACGGGAGGCCCGCTCACCGGGGGACCCAGGTCCAGGTTCAGCAGGTCACCCAGCAGGTCACCTTGAGTGGGGATGACGGCCGGCTGCTCCGCTGCCTGCACCCCCGAGGGGGCTGTATCCGGGCTCTCGGCGCTCTCGCTCCTGGAGGGAATGGCAAGGGAAAGACATGAGATCCTGAGGAGCTTCAGCTGAGCTGAGAGGTCACACTGGAGACACCATTTCACCCAACTGGGCTTTGCAGGAAGTGGTCAAAGAGACACCCCGTCCCAGCACGGCTCCCAAAATTCATCGAAATCACCTTCCACTTGGGTCTGAGATCACCCCTTCAGCCTCTGTTCTCGACAGAACGAGAGGGAATGGCTTCAAGCTCCAACAGGGTGGGTTTAGACTGAACATTAGGAAAGAATTCTTCCCAGAAAGAGTGGTTGGGCATTGGAATAGGCTGCCCAGGGAGGGGGTTGAGTCCCCATCCCTGGATGTGTTGAAGAGACGATTAGATGTGGTGCTGAGGGATATGGTGTAGGGGAGGACTTTGTAGAGTAGGGTAGATGGTTGGACTTGATGATCCCAAGGGTCTCTTCCAACCTAGATGATTCTATGATTCTTTAAGGGCAGTATTGAATCCATACAGCCCTACTCCTACAGTGAATCCTCCCTCAGGAATGGGGTGGCTTTAGGGGACACAGCCAGCTCTGCACGGCCATGGCAACCACTCAGCCATCCAACCTGCCCATCCCACAGATCCAGCCCTGGAAGTCCTTGCGTGGGGTGGGGAGTCACCCAAAGGAAGAGATACTCACGAGCCCGTTCGCGGGGGCAAACTCTTGTGGACGACCCCTCTGCTCCCCTCCACGAAGGCGCTGGGAGGTTTGTGGTAGACGGAGGCCAACGTCCCGATGTAGCAGATGAGCTCGTCCAGGAGGGTGGGCTCGATCAGGTCCGTCTCCTCGGAGATGAGGGGCTTCTCGGCCAGCACCACCTCCTTGGCGGCCACGGGGTCGGTGGAGAGCAGGCGCCAGTAGATGTAGCCACGGTCCCGCAGGTCGGGGTTGTCGGAATCCTTCGGGAATGAGGGGGGTTAGTGCCGAAGCCGTGGGGCAAGGGGAAGCTGCAGCAACTACAGAGCAACTCGGAGCATCCCGGCCCCATCTGAGTGTTATGGTTTGAGGAAAACCCATAACCCTCTATTGTCGTTTAGACAATTATTCTATTACCTGATGACTCCTCCCCACCCGGGAAGGGGAATTGGGAAACAGAAGGAAACACAAGGGTCGAAATATAAATAGATTCAATAGACTAAGACTAAATAATTAACAATAATACTAAAGAACCAGTATTAATCCCAATACTGATATAAGATACAGGAATTATACTCAGACAATTCTCTCAGCAGGAGGCTGTGCACTCCCAGCAGGGACAGCAAATGGCGGACACTGCCAGCGCAATGGCCTCAGGAGGAAGGGAAGGCCTCAGGAGGAAGGGAAGGCCTCAGGAGGAAGGGAAGGCCTCAGGAGGAAGGGAAGGCCTCAGGAGGAAGGGAAGGCGTTGTCTGGACCCGCTGCCATCAAGGGAGAGAGAGCTACACAGCAAACTTTTCTAATTTATATTGAATGTGACGTTCATGGTATGAAATAATCCTGTTGGCCAGGCTGGGTCAAATGCCCAGGCCTTGCTCCTCCTTGTCCCTGCACCTGGCAAGGCTCGAAAACACCGAGACCTTGAATCCCACAGAGCCTGGCTGGCTAGAAAGTAAATATTTTCACAAATTCAGACACTAGAGTCTTCTAGAAGACAGTTTTCCCCAGTATTAGAAGAAAAGTTAGTGCAGTGTCTCTCAACCTAGGATGCTAAGTCTTGCTGTAGCATTAGATGGATCGTGGAGATAAAAAGTTAAAGCTATTTATGTCACACCTCTGCTAGAGAGGCCCCAGTGCTTTGCTGCACCAGCCTTAGCAGGAGGACACAGCCCTCCTGTGCCACGGGAGATGGTGTCCTCGCTCTCCTGTCCTACCAGCTTTTCCAGAATCAAGCTCCCAATTATCTGCCTCCTGCCACGGGTGCCGCATTCCCAAGCCGTTCCCGCTGCTTTGGGAGGGGATGTGAAGGCCACGGGAAGCCCTTTCCCCTGGGAAGGAGCTGACACCCACCTGCGTGGCCAAGCTCAGAACCTGCTGCACCAGCTCCTGCGTCTCCGTGGGCTTCTTCAGAAAGAGCTTCACGATGGCCGTCAGCAGCTGCAGCTGGACCTGCAGACAGACAAAGAGGGTTAGGGAGGGACAGACAGACCGACCGCACCGTTCCTGTGCGGGAAGACATGACTTTTCCCCCCCTCTACCTGCTGCTGGGATATGAGCCCAACCTGCCTTTCAAGGGACCCATCACACAGTGACCGCTTAAGCGGAGGTGACAAGTGTCAGGGCACCCTGCGTGGCTCCCAGCCGGGTCTGCAGCCTCTTTCAAGCCGATTACCGCACTCCGGGCCCATCAGAGCCAGGGTTCACACCGAGGTTACTGGGCAAGATCTCAGGACTGGGTTACATGGTCCCACCAGGGCAAAAGCCAGAGCATCCTCCGACTTTTACGAGGATCACCAGCAGCTATTTACCACCAAACAGTCTCTTTAAGACCTGAAACAGGGCGCCCAGGATTGCTGGCTTTGTTATTTTGCATTTATAGACTTTTCTCCACTCCTCATGACTTAGTTTCGCGGTGTTGGTAGGAAGTTCCCATAGATGGAAACCCCCCCAAAATTTCCACAGGCAAAACCACTGGACTCAGCTGCCCCAGCAGAAGGGGTGGGCACCTCCCTCTGCTCATTTCAGTTGCCCGTCCTTCTTTTCCAGCTCCAAAAGGCTGATCCTGTCCTGACAGAGGAATGACCAAGCAACCAAGGTGACCCCTCCCAGCTATTAAGGAAGGCTTGGGACACCACTATGGTGGCACTTTATGGGCCATGCTCTCACCCAAAGCCTCTGTGGGACACACAGACCTGGAAGCAAAACACCTTCATGACACTGCTAGAGCAAATTGATTCGTTTACACTGATTAGCACGTGCTTTTTCACAAGGTCACCCCTCAACCAGCTGGTCCTGCTGGTGGTCAGACCCCTGCATCGCATGGGGGGTTGCCCCCCCCCGTGGGTTGGACACTGCACCTGGGTGCTCTCATCGTGGAATCCCTCCAGGAAGCTCTCCAGCAGCTCGTCGGCGTTGTCGATCCGCTCGGCGTACTCTCCCACGATCCAGATCATGGCAGCCCGGGCTTCGGGCTCGTCCAGGGAGTCGAGGTTCTCGCAGAGGGTGGCGATGACACTCTCGTACCTTCCCAAGAAGAGGTAAGGTGTTCACCAAAAGCAAGAAACCCAAGTCCCATCTCTGCTGTAACCCCAAACCACGTCCCATCCACCCTCAGCAGAACCAGGACATCACCAGGGGCACTGGCAAGAGCCCCTGTCGCCTTCCTGGGGCTGTCCCCTCTCCCCAGGGCTGTGACACAACATGACACTGCCCACAACGATCCCTCTCCAGCCCCAGAGCATGTTCCCTACACGCCAGCCCCGACACAGAATGAACTTCTCAGCCCAGCTCATCTGGTCTCCTTCCTCTCCACAGCAACCCCGAGTCACTGGCTATTTGTGCAGAGTTCCTGTTCGTTATTAATTCAGCTCATTAGTACATATTACCGCTGTTAGTGCGTGACTTCCTGATCACACAGTTGCCTATTCATCCTGGCTCAGCTGGAACACTCCCCTCCTCCTCCTCCTGCCCTTGTTCCAGCCTCAGGAGCACTGAATTAGGAGCCAGAGGTGGTTTATGCTGACTTGAGGGACTTCAAAGTCTCTGGCAGCTCCTGTCCATTTGGGTGTCTGGACCTGGGAACTGCCATCATAGGGCTGGAGATGTCCCCGGGGCTGGGGACAGCTTTTCTGCCCCCAACTTAACTCCTGGGGCAGCACTGACTGGTGATCACAACTCCAAATGGCAAAAAACCCAAAGCCACCTTCACTGCAGGGAGGCTCCAGGTAGCTCCACCACCAACCGTCCCACCAGGAGGCTGCAGCCACCCATCTCTCCAAGCCCTGGGTCTTTGTAGCCCCCCCCCCAAGCACAGAGGGGTAGAAGAAGCCCACTTAGGACCAGGAGAATCCACCCAAGGCTCTGAGGCAGCCACCACGCACTTGTTGGGGTACTTGCGGAAGATGTCCTTGATGACGACAATGGCCTCCTGCACCACGTAGTTGACTTTGGTCTGGATGAGGTCCAGCAGGGTGCTGACACAGCGCTCGGCCGATTGCTGTGGGAGGGACACGCTCAGTCAGCAGCCACGCTTTTATGTCCCCATCCCAAAGCCTCTGCTGCCCTTCCCACACCCCCCCTCCTTGCTGCTTTATCCCCTCCATATCCCCCCCCAAACCCAACCCAGACCAGAANTCTGCCCCCAGCTTAACTCCTGGGGCAGCACTGACTGGTGATCACAACTCAGAATGGCAAAAAACCCAAAGCCACCTTCACTGCGGAGAGGCTCCAGGTAGCTCCACCACCGACCATCCCACCAGGAGGTTGCAGCCACCCGTCTCTCACCCAGCCCTGGGTCCTGCCATCATGGGGCTGGGGATGTCCCCGGGGCTGGGGACAGCTTTTCTGCCCCCAGCTTAACTCCTGGGGCAGCACTGACTGGTGATCACAACTCCGAATGGCAAAAAACCCAAAGCCACCTTCACTGCAGGGAGGCTCCAGGTAGCTCCACCACCGACCATCCCACCAGGAGGCTGCAGCCACCCGTCTCTCCAAGCCCTGGGTCTTTGTAGGGACCCCCCAAGCACAGAGGAGTAGAAGAAGCCCATTTAGGACCAGGAGAATCCACCCAAGGCTCCGAGGCAGCCACCACGCACTTGTTGGGGTACTTGCGGAAGATGTCCTTGATGACGACAATGGCCTCCTGCACCACGTAGTTGACTTTGGTCTGGATGAGGTCCAGCAGGGTGCTGACACAGCGCTCGGCCGATTGCTGTGGGAGGGACACGCTCAGTCAGCAGCCACGCTTTTA
>JAHREE010148128.1:0-15585 GCA_033628505.1 Tringa tobata | reverse complement strand
CTGCCGCAGTGCACCAGGCCTGTCTCCCCCCCACCATCATGCTGGGGGGACACACAGGCGGAGATGTGTGCCCCCGATGCTCGGGGGGGTGACAGCCGGGACACGCCTGCCACCTGGTGGCAGGGCCCGGGAGGCACAGCCGGCCCGGCGACACCAGGAAGATGTCCCCTCTACGGTCCCCCGGCGCCGGTCCCCAGCCCGCAGCAGTACACGCAAGGGGTCGAGGGTTTTCCGAGGTTCACCCCAAAATAAGGCAGCGGCCAGCCCCCACCACAGGAGCCAGGGCAGACCTGGCAGCCACCAAGGTGGGATTCACCCCACCCCATGAAAGGCACCCCCAAGGAGCTGGCCTCAACCCACAGGACCCCAAGAAGGTGGTGGAGCTGCTCTGGCTCCATCCTAACCCATTCCTACGCCCACCTGGACAGTGCTGGCCTGGCAGCTCCATGGGGAGAGACTCTCTGCTCAGCTCCCCTGGGGAGGCTGAAGCAAGCCCCACAGCCAGAGGGATGAGCAGAGGTGAGGGCTGAGCCCTTCTCTGCTCATCTGAGCTCCTGAGGAGGACAGAAGGTTGAGACCGAACATCAGCACAGGCTGAGGAGAGACGGCACAGAAATTGAACAGATGCAGAAGGAAACCCCTGGGAGGGGTGGTGGTTCACCATCACCCAGTCTCCAGCAGCTCCGTGGAACTGTGGCCAGAGACAAGCCCAAGCGGAACACAGAAATCCCACGCCAGGCTCAGATGTTCCCCCCTGAGGTGCCACACAGGCTGGCCACCCTCCCCTTTAGCCCACAACCCACCAGAGGATCTGCTGGTAACACCCATTTCTGCTGGTCTTCTCCTGCTCCCCTAGCTCTGGCAGGAAGATCTGGTCCTCCACCAGCCACCGTCCACACTGAAGGCATGAGGAAGACACTTGGCGCAAGGCAGAAAATTAAGGATGTAAGGAAGCAAGCAAGGGGAACACTGCATGGAGCAGGGACTCCAGGATGAAGTCTCATCAAGGAAGAATCAGAACCACAGAAAGGACAAGTAGCATTGGCAACTTACTCTTCATTCAACCCACCGAGAAACAGAAATAGGATCATTTTTGGATGTATTTCTTTTGGAAATGAGCCAAACTGGCAACTAGAATCAAAGTCTTCAAAAAGTCTATACAAAGATGTATCATACAAAATGTACAGGAAACTTCTCCAAAAAAAAACCAACCCAAAAAACAAACCAGACAGACAGTACAACAAAAGGAGAGCAAAGACGGTGTGAAACCACAGCTAGCAGGTCCTGCCCCTGCTCGGGAGGGCAGAAGCGGCATCTGGACAACACGCTCCAAACACAAAATACATTACACTATGTACAAGACCGTATAAAGATCAGCATCCCCTTTGGTCTAACCAGGAGCTCTCCAGCACGAAGGTGGGGCAGTTCCAACCATCTGCTCATGGAAGTGTTACATGCCGAGAAGGGAAAAAAGTCCAAGGGAATGAAATGGTCAACTCTACACCATAACCAGATTACGGCCAGGCCACCGAGGCTACAGAGTTTAACAGTCAGTTCTGGCTACCAAGCTCTTTGCAGGCCAGAGCACGTTACTCCATCTCCGTGAAGCGAGCGAACATGGCTTTCCGCACCGCGTCTTTGTACGAATCCGCAGTGGAGACGCCGTAGGAGCTGCCCTTGGCTCCCAAACCAGCTCCTCTCATTCGTACTTGGGCCTGCAAGGGAAGAGAGACACGCTTCAGCTCTGCAACCACGCCACCGTGCAGGACATCACAGCAGAACTCAAGCGTCTCGAGCCACCCTCTGGACCCCAAGCAGCCACGAACAGTGACAGCAGGAGATCGGACTGCACACAACACCCCCTGCTTCCTGACTTCACATCGCTGATCCCACCCCACCACTGGCCAAAATGACACTGCACAGCACAGTTTTTAACAGCGTAACCCCCAGCACGGACAAACCCAGGGAAGCAAACAGGAGCAGAGTTCTGACAGAAGGAAGCACAGCCCTGCCTGAGGAGTCCCAGCTCTGCCCCAGCACCCACCAGGACAGACAGGAGCAGGAGTCAATGTCACCACAGGCAGCTTTGCTGCGGATGGCACAGTTTCTACCACAAGACATCTTCAGCAGTGAGCGCTTCTGGATTAAACAAAAGGCACCAAACCTCATGGAGGAAGCATCCATCTCTACTTACCTCAATGGGTGCTGTGATGCCCTGACATTTCCTCCCCAGACCCGAACCTTCCCTCCAGCCCATGGCCTGCAGCATCTTGTTGCCGATATTACTGTTGTCAAGGCCGTCTTTGGTGGGCTGCTCGTAATTGCTGTGGGAAGAAGAGAGGGGTTAACTCAACTGCTCACTGCCTACCGAAGCAATCGCCGAGGAGCTTTCGGATACCTACACTGTGCCAGCGTCGTAGACCTTCTTGCGCTTTGGCTCAGGGGGCTCTGGGATGCCATACTTCTCCCGCCTCTCAGCTGCTCTGTCTCTGTATTTCATCTGCATGAGGTAACCAGATTTAGTACTGATTTAAGGACAATTTTCTTCATCTTTGAGCTATGGCAATAAGCTATACGCCCACTATTATATAAAAGCTGTCCAGTGCAGCCTGCTAAAACATGTCTTGACTAACACCACAGAGGAGAACCTCAAGTGCAAGTCCCTGCAGCACATCAGAAGCTGCACTGGAGTAGGAAAAGCCTGGCCCCAACCCCTGCTGGATTATCTGTTGATTGCCACTCAAAGGATTCTGGTCCCAGTCTGGCAGCCCTGAGCTGAAGATAGAAAAACCCTTCCCTGCTAAGTAGGAGCTGTGGGATCTGGGACACTTCTCTCCATGTAACAGGACAGCTCTGAACCTTGACCCAAGAAGGGGTTGGCTTACAAGGATTATCTCGAGTGATGCATCAGGATAAGGAGAGCTCAACATATCACCTGTGCAGGTTTTCCATTAGCTACTCATCTGCTCATCTCAACACTGACCTCTCTCTCACGCAGCTCCAAGGCTTCAAGTTCCTGCTCTGAAAGCTTTGACCTCCTATAGATATCCATGTTTTGCTGAAAAAAGAAGAGATTCACATTGACAACATGGAACTCACAACAGCTCTTTTTTTCTAAGTAGCTGACTTCTGGGAGAGCAACAATTGACCTGCAACTGTTTATGCCTGAAGAGGAACAGTCTTCCAAACAGAACATGCATCATGGGTTTGGTTTACACACCAAACTACAGCAACCAAGTCCCTTCCTAACAGCACAGTGCAGGTACCTTGTGCAAGTCAGAGAGCTGCTGGTGCCGAATCAGGGCATCTTTGTTTGGGAACTGCCTTCTGCACAGCAGACAAGCCATCTTCTTCCAGTCGGTCAGCTTCTCTTCCTCATTCTCCATTCTTTCCAGTAAGTCCTCATCGTTATCGCTATCACCGCTATAGGCAGCCACGAGGCCACGCTGGAAAGGAAGGACACTGTTAAGAATGCAACAGTGTCACCACAGTCCAGGAAGAGCCCAGAAAGGGAAGACAGAGGCTGTAGATTTGTTTGTTGCACAGGAGAGGCATCAATCTCTCATTACTAAGGATGAAATCCAACTCAAAAGAACCACACACTACAGAGGCTGCAAGACTTTGTTCCCACTAGCCAAACAATAATTTGACTACAGTGTTTTTAGAAACCTCAAAACCTCAACTGAGCTCTTGTGGCTGGAAGAATCACAGCTTTTCTCAGTGTATCTCAGTCACCCATCCTACTGCACTTGCATTGGATCACTGCAACCACCATAACCTTTTACAGATGATGCTGTGGAAACCCAGGTGGGAAAGCAAGTATCTGCTAGACCTCCTCCCTCTGAAGTGCTTTTCCAGTAACCTTTGGGAATACCTCTGTCAGGTATCTCATACTCACCTTCAGCGGATTTTCATCGTCCCCATTTTTCAACACCTCTGGCAAGATCTGCTGTCTCTCAGACAGAGCTCCCTGGATGAGACAAGAACACCATGAGCACCAAGCTCTCTGCCGTACCACCCCCCGTTGCGCACCATCTCCAGCACCTTCACCTTTTTCTCAAAGAGGGCAAAGCCTGCATCTGCAGCCGCCGACTCTTTCCGCTCTTCCTCTCTGGTACTCAGTGGCTGGAAGCTGTTCTTGAAGTTCTCTTTCTGTTTGTTCAAACTCTTTGCCCAGCGCTCCATGTCTTTAGCAATCTGAAATGCAGAGTGGTTTGTTCAGACAGCTCCCCTCACAGCTATCAATCTCTTCTGACACAGATTCAGTCTTCCATACAGTTTCCAGAACAAATCAACCCACTACCTTTTATTTTTAAATCACAGGCCACTGGATGTAGTGCAGCTGTTTCCCTGTGTACGGTGTTCAAAGATACCGCAGCTTGCTTGTTTTACTGTATGAACCCTTCTTATCAATCTAATCCTCTAAGTGACAGCTCAGTTCTACTCCCACTGGTCCTGGCATGATTCCATATGCGTTCCTCCTATGCAGAGCTTATTTCTGCACTGAAGCCTTGCCAACTCCACCTCTCCTCAGCCCTCTACAATGTCTGCAAATTGCAGGCATGCATTCCACTGAATAACCTAGGATTTCCTTTGTCATAAAAAAGGAGAACTATTATCCCATTCCAGAGAAGACTTTAGCCCAGTTACAATCCCATTTTGTCTTTTACCTGTTGAGCTGTTTTACTTTTAGGCTTCTCTTTCTTCTCCTTCACTTCTTTGGTGGTGGTTGTGGTAGCTGTTTGTTGGTAGGTGACACCTTCTGCAGCAGGCATGTAGGTCTCCTTTTCGCCATCCCAGTAAAGGTACTGCTGGGTTAAGGCATTGTAGTAATACTGCCGGAGGAAAAGAGAAGGTGAACACCTCATACAAGCCAAGAATCCAAGGGAGCACCTGAGCAAGCTGCCCGATTCAGACTAGCACCAAAGGGAAGGGCGTTTTGTAAGAGTCCAAACAAGTCTTGCAGGCTCCACACAGGAGTTGGAAGGCATGAAGTGGCTGGAGTGTATGTCCCCAAACCCAGGTCTTATGCTCAAGAACACTATGGAGAACCTTTCACCTCTCCCAAGAGACAGTACCAGAGACACGTGCACTTTTTTGGGCACTCTGCAATGAAAAACTCAATTGCAGTGTCTGTGACAAGTGCTAGTCCTATAGGTGGCAAACTGGGAAGAAAATTAAGGAAAGGAGAGAAAAAATTAGGGGCTGTATAAGTGGGAAGTGAAAGCTCAGCCCTACACACACTGCTGAGAGTTATCTGATACATTCAGTATTTTGTGCACCTCAGAAAGTTAATTTCACTCATGAGGCAGGAAACTAATGGGCTGTAACAGCTAAGACAGGTGGAAAGAACAAACTTGTGTTTACCTGGGAATTAGGATCATAGTAGAGTCCTGTTACAGGATCATAATAATATCCTGAAGATTCATCATACTGGTAGGTGGAAGTGTCAGGGACAGCTGTAAAAAATTAAAGCATGGGACATGGTCGTTCCAGTCGAATTCAGACAGGTACCTTTCCCCATTTCAGGTAAAATTCTGAGATTATTAGCAGCCACGGTGCCAGATGTGTCTGATAAGGACTTCTATCCACCCATGCAGAACACACTCTTCACCAATGACGTATGGTGATAGAACCAAGTCTCTCTCTCTTGCTACAGTGACAGATACGTGTCCCCAAGAGCACCTCCCCATTGCTTACCATACTTGGTTCCAGGGACCACGCCAGTCGGGGGAGCCGTTTGTGCCTGAGTGCTAGTGGTAGCTGGTGCTGATTGTGTCTGAAAAAAAAACAACCCCAAACCACAGATTTCAATTAGCAGATCTGTCACCAAGGTGCAAGAAAATCAGGAGAGCGAGCCAAGGCATCAGCAGCCCACACCATGCACACGACAGCCAGCTCTTCACCGGTACACTTCGCACTCGCCCTCAACGAAGAACAAAGCTATTGCAGAGAAGAAATGGCAGATGACTTATGACCACAAGCACTGTGACTAACCCGTGGCCGCTCAGCAGCTTTGCTGTACCACCCACTTTAAAGTGCAAAGGCCACAGCTAAGCCAGATATCCCACATAACCCTGGCACTGAAAGCGAGGAGTAATTAAGGCTGTAATTACCGGAGAGTCAGGTGAGTTTGTCTGTTGATTATATAACTGAGGACTCTGGGACACAACTGCAGCTGTAGTGGTAGTGACTGGAGCTCCTGCCAACAGAGAGCAACAATGCATAAGCCAACTAATTTGTAAAACAGTACTTCATACTAGGGCTAAAATTACTTTGTTTACAATTTCAGCTCCCAATTCGAGCTTCAGTAGCCAAACAAGGCAATAAACGTTCAAAAGGAGAGAGATACACAGTGGGTATTTTCTACCCAGACAAGGAATAGTTTCCTTTTCAGGAGGAAATATTCTGCTCCCTAAGTCAGTGATTCCTGGCCTCAACAGCTGCTCGCACTGAGGATCTGTCTAGAGCTGCTCACATAGTTCTCACAGCCTTGAGTTCAAGGCTGTTGTCAACAGTCTGAAACAAAGCCTGCTCTCATCTCGCAGACTAGAGGTCCCCACTTGAATGAATTGGTTACGGTTCTCTAGTATCACGTACTCATTCAGACAGCCCGAGAGCAAAATCAGTCAAGCCTCCCTTTACACAGCAATATAAAGGCTAAGGTAAAATACCCCTACTGCAAAATTATCGTTGCAAGCAACAGCACCTCCCACATACCAGAATTACTACCTGATATAGTAGCTGAGTCCGAGTCCAACACTCCTCCTTGGTTTTGGTAGTACTGCTGATAATCCTGGGAGTACTGCAAAGGGAAATTAGTAACAATGCAAGATGAGCAGATACCCAAATTACAACAACCTACAGGTTAAAACACAACCACTGCTACTAACCTGAGCATACTGTGTGTAGCCATCCTGTCCTGACTGGAGGTAGCTGTAGTCAAGGGTGCTGCCTTCTCCGGTCTGTGGCTGAAATTCAAGATAGCAGTTTTTGTCAGGGACAGAGAAGTTACTCCATTTAACAATTTCAACACTGCTTAGGCTCCAGCCTAACTGTTAGAGATCTCTCTCAGCAGCTTTGGTCAGTTCAACCAAGCAAGTGGCCAACAGTGAAATTATGTACTCTACTTTTTTATTTTCAGGAAAGCAGGACTATGAGCAACAGCCTCCAAATCATACCTGAGTGGACGACCACTGAGCTGCAGCGATGGCTGTACTTGCCACAGAGAAGGCGCTGACTCTGTTACCATCTGGGAGAAGCAAGTCTCTGTAACCACAAAAACCACACATCTGAGTAAACACTGCTTCTTTTCTGAAGCATCTCCCTATGCAAAGAGACAGAGTCTGCCCTTACGCATGCATTTGTTGGCAGTTATAAAACATTCTAATTGTAATGAATGAGCCAAAGCACTGTTTAGCAAGTAAAGAAACCTAAGGTTCATTAACTGTACAACAATAACAAGTCACTAGGTCTCCAAGGAAACAAGCGAGCTGTGTACACAAGCAGTTACGGTGAAATCTTCGGAGGACTGGAAATAGGGATGGTAGGAAACACTGCTTTCACTCTCCTTGCACACAGTGATGAGCAGGATGCATGCGATACAAAACGGTTAAGGGGAGGAAAACTTTGCAGCGACAGTCATCTTAATAAAAGCCTGGGTAACAACAACAAATATCTAATATTAACAGAGAGGGAGAGGGATTTTAAAAAAAAATAAAAATCAACTACTGCCACAACTCACTTTCTGGCACTCTTTGCAAAGTCAACACCAATTGTTTTGCCATCAATTTTTAATGGTGGCTGAAGACTCTGTAAAATCTGCAGCAGTTGAGAAGCATCCTACAACAAGAAATACTCATTATTATGAAAGGCAGGTTAGTGAGGATTCAGAAGTTCCCAAAGCTACACCGTTTCACGTACAGCCACTGAAAGCAGTTTTAAGCTGTAATAACACCTCCATCTCCTCATACTAGACACACACAGAAGAGCACAACAGGACCAATCACAGCCCATATGACAACAGCGTGGCATTTCCCTGGGTCACTGAATATTAAACGTGTTCTGAAATCTTAGCTTTATAAAGCAATGTTTGTCCCAAATTACTCCAAACTGGGAGGCCAGCAGAGACTGAGATCAGGCACCCATTTTCATCCAACAACAGACTGTTCAACTCTGCCTAAAGCAGGTCCAAACAGATCCCACTGCTGAGTTTGGGATATAGAATCATGTCATCATTTGCATTGGAAAAGACCCTTAAGATCATCAAGTCCAACCATAACCCTAACGCTGTGAAGTCCACCACTATACCAGGTCCCTAAGGAGCACCTTATCTACGCATCTTTTAAATAACTTCATGAACGGGGATTCTACCATCCCCAGGGACCCTGTGCCAGTATCTGATATCCTTCACAGATACGAGGTTTTGTCCTCACACCTTGCTGCAATTTCCCATGTTTCAATTTATGGCTGTTGCCTATTATCCTAAATGTGTGTAGCCTCAAATAGAATGTCTCTGCTGTCCCTACGCCCTCCCAACAGATGCTGCAGAGAGCAGCGAGATTTCTCTCCTCCTCCTTCTCAAGGTGGAAGAAACCCAATTCTGCGCACCTTCTCCCACATTATATGCCCCAGACCTTAATTTTTGTCATTGATATATGATCCCAGACCATTATTTTTGTGATCCAAGCATGAAGCTAGCCTTCATCGCTCTGCTATGAAAATAGCTTTCCAGTGGGCTCACAACATCCCACCACCTTCTTTCCAAACTGCAGCTGATTATGAAAGGCTTTGACACACCGAGTGTTGATTAACCCTCAGTGAACTGGGGTGGTCCTTCAGACAGCTCAAAGGCTCTGAATGCTTCAGCTACAGAAGGACATTAACAAGCTGTTTCTCTCCAACACATCAGTAAGGCCCTCACCATGGCAGAAGACAGCTGCACAAACGCAAAGCCTCTATTTTGCTGAGTCTGCTTGTCTTTGATAAGACGAATATTATTGACTGCCAGAGATGCATATGGAGACAAGGCAGTCATGATGGATTCCACTACTGTGTGAGGAGCAATGTTTCGGAGAATGATGGCTGAGGAGAAAAGAAAGTATGGCATTAGCTATGCACATAACGGCTTTCCAGAGTACTTCAAGTTCTTCAGTGGGCAGTCTTGAGATACAGCAAGGATCTTAGTACCCAAGTTTAGATTTCACATTATACAATAAGTCAAAGATAACTTACTGTCACAGTAATAATCCACAGACTGAACGGCTTCTGCTGCTCCAGGTGGTACCTCCTGTTCTGAATCTTTGTAAGAAGAGGAAAATATTTTAGTCACAATATGGCTCATTCAATCTCAGCATTTCACAAGCCAGCCTAGGACCTACAGCAAGTTCCTACACAGGACAGAAAGCTTCCCACAAAATCAAACGTTGCCAAAGATGTCAATGTAACGTACCGAATTTGTCTGCTCCACAGCGGAAGCATTTTAGCCTCCTCCTGAAGTTGTAAAGGCAGCACTGCGAGGAAGAAGAGAAGCCTAGTAAGAACTCTGATAATTTTTAACAATTTTTAAAATTTTTACCATTTGCAGTATAGTAACAAAAACTAGACATTTGCCGTAAGTAACATAACAAAGCTAAATCCACCAGAATAACTGAGAACAAACACCTGTGTCTGGATCACAGCTGCATTTCAGAACATCCCAGCTACCTTTTCCCTAGTCCTCCTGAGTTATGTAGTTATTTAACCGTGTGGTCTTAAACTCACAACCCCAGGCAAAGAAACTACTTTTAAAAGCACAGTATTAAATGAAACACAGACTGGAAAACAAGTTCTCTTTATGGGGAAAAAAGTGTAGTTAAAGCCTGACAGAACACCCTGGTCTTCATCTCACTAAATCATCTCCACTTATGGGGGGTCAAACAAGGAGCACACAACAGTACAGAGCAGACCAGCAGCAATTTGATGCTTGATTAGCCATCACCTAATGATTTTATACTCTAGTACAGCTCACTGCTCAATTTCTGCATCTTCTGGGGCAACACCTCTGTCACTCCACCTACTTTGCCACCAGAGCTACAAACCTTTTTATTCCTGTGTCTTAGCACTCCTATGATGTCACATGGACCAGCAGTACAAGCAGGTCTGAATCACGTATGGCTTTGTGCAAACCCCTGAGCTGATGAAGAGCACTGAAGCTTAGACAAACTCCAACAAAAGCACACACTGTACCTTGTTGCAAAGCCAGTCCTCAAATTTAGGCCTGGGGTTGCTGTAGTGCATCGCAATCTGCTTCCCTTGAATCACCAGCTTTTTCTGCAAAAAAAGTAGTTTCAATTATTCCTGTATCGAGGTACACATGTCCATTTTCCCATGGCAGAGCACCCTTCGGAGGAATCAGTGCTCCTGAATTAAATGGACAACATATGGGGAGGATGTGGAGGACAACCACCGCCACCTACACCCTGCCCATCCAATCCTGCAGAGAGGAGGACGAGGGCAGTAAGAGAATGGGATGTGGAGCAAAGATAAACGGAATCAGGGAGTGTTGAAAAAGCTGCCAAACGCTAAACGCTGACATGGAACCAGGAAGTGTCTCGAAGGAGACAGAGTCCTAACTGCTGCGTTCAGGATTAACACATTTTTAGGAGTCTCTTTGCACCCACATTTCTATTCGCTTCTGGTATAGCACTGAGCAACTTTTAAAACATGTCCTTAGGTGACCGCTTCACTTCTTCCCCTAATTCAAATACCCCAGACTTTTAACAACCACATTTGGATTACTTTTGCAAGCACTTTCTTCAGGAGTGTCCCTTTGAAAATACAGTAACTCCTCCCAAAGGGACCCTGCTTAGACTTCTTGGAGGCTGGATGACAAGTGCCATCAACTGAAACGTAACACAAGAGTGGTTTCCTTTGACTAATGCATCAGTTCAATTGGAAGCCTGCACGAGAGGTTTGTGTTCTTCATTCAGGCAGGAGCTCTCCAAAATGAGGAACTGGACTGCAAGTGAAGCTTCTCCAGAGGTAGGAAAAGTTCATAATGCTTTCAGCACGTCCTCTCTCTCTCTGACTTTTGAGGAGTTAGGAATTTACATCTATTTAAGAAGCCTTGATTCTCAGCCTCACACTTTGCCAAGTGTGGGTATGCAGAATGCCCTTTCAAAACATGGCCATCAACATACTTTAGTCAAACAGGTGGAAGTACGTCTGAGGAAGTGTGTGTTACAGGCCAAACCCCAGACATTTTAATAGAAGAACTAATTTTATAGCAGGTTGGCTTACTGCATAGATACCACAGAAGTGCCAGGACCGCTGGCTTTTCTGATAACAGGGTCTGACACAGTTCTAGCACGTAGCATGAATAAGGCTCTCACATTCTGCACAACTAAATAGGGCAAAGCCATTTCTCCTACCGGCAGGAGGGAGGGTTGGAGGGCCCAGCACTCACTGGAAATGCACACATAGAAACAAAGCTGCTGGCATAGTTGCAATACATCATTCTTTCATCTAACAGGCAGCAACAGGGCTGCTGGGGAGATTCTACGTTTTCCCTACTACTAGGGTGGCTGGTTACTGGAGTGAATTTGAATGTTTCAATAAATTATGCATCAGTACAGCTTTGTATATATTAAAATTATCTCATCTCTGAAAATAGGCTCAGCATAAATTTATTGACATAAATCTTTCCGCTGCATCCACCAACCCTACTGAGCAGCATGTCAGGAAAACAGAATTTTAACGCTGCTCTCTGGCTGGGGATATCACCCATGGTATGGGACAGGTGAAACCCTATTCCAGCATAAGGCACACAGTAACTTCCATCTGCAGGAACTAAGTGCCTATGAATCCCATTATGGTGCCATTTCTTTATGCGTTAACACCAGCAGAGCAGAACAGCACTCCTCATGCTGCCCGGGGACCTTCACAGCAAATACTTGGTTGTGAAATAAAAAATAGCTTGATATACTTTGCTCGCTTTGAGAGTATTTTTATGAAGTTCTGTTCTTAAAACAGATTATGAATAATGAAAAAGGAGCAAAAGCAAGTGAAACTAAGTGCAACAGGAAAATCTCACTGGCAAAGAAACCAGAGGACTTAATGCATTTTGGCTCCTTATCAAGTTATCATACTCCCCAAAAGACAAAGTACACAGAGTAACGTACGCAAGAACTCACTCTCTACCAGATTTAGGCGGAATAAACATGCTTTTCCTCTAGAAGAGCCAGTTCTCCCCCTTTAATTGAGGGAATACACTTTTACCATGAACTGGTACTTCTCTTTCAAGGTTGGTATCAATGTAATGCAGAGAGCTGGTGCTTTCTCTGCCAACAGAGGAAAAAACATCACGGCAAAGTACGTTTTTTAAGGACTATTTAACTGTCTGATTAAGGACCTTCATGAGTCAATTAGACCAAAACCAAGTAATTTAAAACAACGGCACATTTCACCAGGAAGTGCTCAAAATAACCAATTTTCTCTCCTAATTTTTTACCTAATATTTTGTCCTACTGTTACGTATTTTAATATATACAAAGCTTTTATTCTTTTAAATCACTGTTATGGAACAAACCACTCCTTCCACCTTTTTTTTTTTTTTTAAACTGTACAGACTTGTTCCATTTTCAGGAATATCTAGACTTGGTGAGTGAAGCAACCTGATTGGCTTCCATCCAGCTGGTAGCATCTTGAAAGTGATAAAACTCCACGAAGGCGAAACCACGGCTTACACCTAGAGACAGCATTCAGATATAGACGGGATACTTGTGTTAGTCAGTTCCTTTAAAACAGGTGAATCTCTCTCCAACTGCTTCATTACTTCATGACAAAGCAGCTTTACAAATGCGACGTCAACTGCTGGGATCTGCTCGGTATTTTGCCATGGCAAGGAACCAAGCTCCCTTAACTGGCTACATTTCACTTGATTTGAATCCATGTTTAAAGGTAACCATGCAACAGACTACATACTATTAAATGGGTTTATACTATTATTACTTACCAATACCTGTTAACAAAAACCCCTGCGGACAGACTCCTTTTAACATGTTGACCAGCTATCTAAAAGTCTTCGAAAAAGCCACATTCCTTAGCCATGGCAAACCTTTTATTTATTTTTTTTCTTTTTTTTATTGCATGTGCTTGCAGTTTGGGGACAATTCTGGATACTCTTTTGGGCTGGGGAAGAGGAAGGTGATGTCAAAAACTGGATTAAGAGCTCTCACCTGTCTTTCTTTTCATCAGCCTCACGTCTGCAGGCTGAGGACCTTCAAAGGACTCAATGAGCTCCCGAATCTGCATGAGATTTTAATCAGAGAGTTAAATTTTCACATCTTGGCAAACAGCTACAACACTCACAGAAGCAACCTACCTTACAGTACATGCAAGAGGTACATAGAAACATAACATTCTCAACAGTCTCTGAGAAGAAAACTTTTAGGGAGAACCTAACAGGAGACTGATGAGCATCAGAGAACCCACACAGTCTTACGCTACACTAAGACAACTCTTGTCTTCACTTAGACCACAGAATCCTCCAAAATCTGGATCACCATGTTCTTGTGTTCCAAGGTTATTTATGCAAGATTTGGCAAATACTGTGCTTGCAGTGAAGTTCTCTAAATACCCCTGGCTCCTAGCAAAGAAAAACAAGAATGGTATACTGCAAGGCTCCATGATGTATGTATTCTTAAGCCTCATGCTACAGTTCTCATCCTCTAACAGTTCCCCTTCTGTTTTTCAGGGGATAAAGCAAATCTGTGAAGAATGTATTGTCAAAGAACCAGCTGAAGAGATGTCAGTTCTTCAGCCGTAACAAAGCTGCTTAAGTTGTGGCACAGGCTACATAAATTGCTGCTGCAGAAAGGGATACAGCAAAAAGAAATGTTAATGATTTTTTTTAATGTCAGAGCAGAATACAAAAAGAGGATTCTAGCAGCTCTTACAGAACTCAAACTACACTGCATACAACAGGGCTGCTCGTCAGACTCAAAACTGATCTAAAGCTGCTCATTTACATGCTGACTGAAATTGACATCTTCAGTGCAAGCCCCTGTTTTCAGGAAAAAAGTGGAGAAAGCTGAAAAATATGTACACAATAAGTGTCCAAGTAATAATGTTAACTTAAAAAAAAACAACCAGTAGTTCCAAGATGCATCATCTACACTCTAGAAATGAGTCCAGAATTTAACTTTCCCGTAAATTATGCTACAGTTATTTGCACAACTGTAGTGCTACAACATTAAACACCCCAGAAACAAAAACTGGTTTGAAATGCTCTGTGTGATGTCTGACTGGGTTGTCTCATTTGGATGACGGAGCCTGCACTTTACCAAGCACTTATGAAAATATCAGACTAGCACACAATATTAGGAGTTAATAATCAAGGAAAAAAAAAAACCAAAACCCATTGCAGAAATAGTGCAAAAGGATTCTCCATGTTAAGCAATCGACACACAAATATCTCAAGAGGGAGAGGTGGAGTCTGCCTGAAAACAAACTGGAATAGCTTGGCTTCTAAAGGGTTCGCCCTCGCTCCTCATTTAACAGTTGTAGACTTGCATCTTAGTAATCAAAATAATCCAGCAAGGAAGAAAAAAAATTAAAAAATAATAAGAAAAGAAAGCTCAAAGCTCATGAGCTTCAATATCATTTCATCAAAAAAAGTTAAGATAGCCGTGTACTAAACTCATTTGTACTTGCTCTGTCAGCTCCACAGCAGCCATTTTATGACTTGCACAGCTGTACCCACACAAAGCAGCTTTGTGCAGGGCCGCACTCAGCTGAGGAGCTCGGAGGCTGTGCGTAACCCTATCAGCCACAGCTTCTGGCCTCAATAAAGACCCGGAAAAATTCAACTAAGTACCTCCTGTTTCTCTCCCCCTCCCCTTCCACGAGGGGGGTGGGGGAGAGAAGGAAAAAAAATCTTATCTGCCTCCTTCCTCCTATACAGAAAAGCAGAGCAGAGCAGGTAATTTAAAATACACTCTTAGGGAAAGCATCCAAACATGCATGAAAAAAAAGTACTATTCACAGACTGCTCCCTTTGAAAGAACCTGGTTAACATTCAACTGACCTCTGTTACTTAACAGTGACAATTTAAACCCTTTTAGGATTCAAAATGGCAGCGCGAACCCTGGAGAGGGGGCCACCATGATGCAGCTTTCAACAAAATGGCAGCAGCGACTAGCACACAGAGCGGCCGACACAAAGCCGCAGGCTTCCCGGGGTGCAAGAAAAGCAAAGTCCCTCTCTGGCTACTTACATCGTTCTCTGTAACCGTGATGGGAAGGCCACGCAACATGATGGTTTTGCTTTCTTTCTCATCGTTAATGTCGTTCCTGTAGTCGTGCTCTCCATAGTCGCCATCAGAATGGTATCCATCTTCTGATTTGTCACTGTTCCTGCGCTCCCGCTCCCTCTGAGAAGCCAGCGCCCACAATTAACCACTGCAATTTCTACCGAAGAGCCCCCACAATGCCATAAAAACTAAACACAACAAAAAACTCCCACTCCCCGTGGGAGCATCGTTCCCAGGTTTGCTTCTGACGGCCTCAAGCACAACAGCCAAGCTCAAACCGACACCCCCCCCCA
>JAHREE010148125.1:0-19704 GCA_033628505.1 Tringa tobata | reverse complement strand
AATGGAATGGAATAGAATAGAATAGAATAGAATAGAATAGAATAGAACAGAACAGAACAGAACAGGAGTATTTCAGTTGGAAGGGAGTAACAATCATCCAGTCCAACTGCCTGACCTCTTTAGGGTTGGCCAAGAGTTAAACCATGGCATTAAAGGCATTGTCCAAATGTGTCTTAAACCCTGACAGGCTTGGGACATCACCCACCTCTCCCAGAAGCCTGTTGCAGGGTTTGACCACCACCTCAGTAAAGAAATGTTTCCTAATGTCCAGTCTGAACCCCCCCTGGCACAGCTTTGAACCATTCCCACATGTTCTGTCCCTGGATCTAGGGAGAAGAACTCACACCTCCCTCTCCACGGCCCCTCCTCAGGAAGCTGCAGAGACCCATGGTGTTGTCCCTCAGCCTCCTCTTCTCCAACGAGACAAACCCAGTGCTTGTTCCCCAGCTGCTCCTCTCCCAGTTCATACTTGTGCCTGGTGTTACTCCATCCTAGGTGCAGAATTAGGCATTTGGGCTTGTTAAATTTCAGCTTATTGATGGTGCGTGGCTACTCCTGATTCAGCAGGTGTGCTCAAAGTCTTTCC
Source organism: Tringa tobata (assembly GCA_033628505.1). Classification (NCBI taxonomy): domain Eukaryota; kingdom Metazoa; phylum Chordata; class Aves; order Charadriiformes; family Scolopacidae; genus Tringa; species Tringa tobata. The sequence continues at coordinate 19,118 of JAHREE010148125.1, read as the reverse complement.
TATTATTGGGCTGGATTGAAGCTTTTTCCTTTGTTTCCTTTTTAACAAAAAAAGGATTTCAGTAAAAAGCCCGCTGTATTTGATGCTCTGTGTCTTCTCTCAGCGACACAAGTTTTAAACTGAAAGAGGGGAGATGGAGCTGAGATGTGGGGAAGAACTTGTTTGGTGTGAGGGTGGTGAGAGCCTGGCCCAGGTTGCCCAGGGAAGCTGTGGCTGCCCCATCCCTGGAGGGGTTCAAGGCCAGGTTGGAGGGGGCTTGGAGCAACCTGGTGTGGTGGGAGGTGTCCCTGCCCAGGGCAGGGGGTGGCACTGGGGGGGCTTTAAGGTCCCTTCCAACCCAAACCATTCTGTGATGCTATGATTCTCTGATTTTGACTTCCCCGCTCTGCTCACCACTGGCCTCCTGCTTTATCCCTTGACCCTTGTGGCAAGAGCCTCCCTTGCAGCTCCCTCCTCGTTTTGTGTTGGCTTATCATACCTTTTTTTGCCAAGCTTCAGGCTCGGAAGGCCTCAGCTGTTCAATCTTAATGCCTGAAATCAAAGGGCTCATGATCCTGCCTGTAAAACACAGCCTCAGACTGTAAATTGTTTCGGAAGTCGTCTGTCTTTCTGCATATGAATCCTGTGCCGAGGTGGTACAAGGCTGTGATTGACTGAGCCCTTAGGCAGAGCTGCAGATGTGATTAATGACACTCTCCTCGTTTCCTTTCTCTGCTAGTCACGAGCATATTGGAAATGCCTTGATCAATATAGATTACAGGGATCAAGTCTTCATCTCCTTTCAAATCTGGTCTATAATGTGTTTCCTCTACTTTTGTTGAGCCTTTAAATGCCTGCCTTTTTCCTTCTGCTTTAATTATTTATCTCAGTAACATCATTAGCTCTCAAGTCTGTTTTGGATGGCATTTGTTTGTGTTGCAAGACACAGCCTAAACTAGCATTGATTTTGAACGCCGCTTCTTCACTTGGAAGTGACTGTAGACAAGTGACACACTCTGAAAGACACAGAATTTGACTCTGATCTTCTCTACACAGACACACACAGACACAGACACAGCTCTTCTCTCCTTCATTATCGGCGGGTTTGGTCGAAAGGGAATTGCCCTATGAAACTTTTTTCCCACTTCTCCACTTGAGGCCTTTTATATGCTCTACTTTTGAGACAAATCTGAGAGAGGCATTGGGTACAGGACTTATTAGCACTAATTGCCTCCCAGGGTAAAATCAAACATCCAGATCACTAAAGTGTCCTGCTCTGTTTTCATAATAGCCATTTAATTCAATGGGCAGAAGAGCAGAGAACTTTCCCAGGGAAAGGTAATACATGTAAATTGAAAATGTAATAGGATATTGGGAGACATTATACCCAGCAGGTCTGCCAGATGTGATTAAGCTCAGTTCCTTTACAAAAGGATAATAGTTCTCATTGTAGATCAGCAAAATAAAATCCTCAATTACTCTTGTCTTAACACTAAACCAACCCTATATGATGGTACTGTCCAAACTAAAAGTAACTTTTCCATCTCTTGTTCCTAGTGGAGGAAGATTCAAGGCAATAGAATGTGATTGCTCTTGGTTTTCAATGATCCAGTCTGATTGAAAGCCTTGGTTTTGCTTCCTTTTGGTTTATTCCTGATATCTGATAACCCTCATCTGAAATTAGTTACACTGGCTCTATCCACTCGGAAAACATCTGGGCAAGTGCTGGAGTTATGCTGGTTCTGGTCAGTTAGAAAATGCTAATAAACTCTGGGAAGAGAGAGTGTCATTTCTTTCAAGCTTCTCCTCTGTGTCAGCTTCTTCTGAAAGCCCGAGCAAAGTCCCAATAGATGACAGTTCAGTGTCCTGCCCAAGGAAACAATTTAGTGGCAATGCCAACTTAGGCACAAGAGCAAAAATGAAACATCCACTGCTAAAAGCGGTAAAGAAAGTTTCTTTCTCCTCAAGGATGTCAGTCTGGACTGTATTTTAGAGGTCCCTGTGAGAAGATGCCTTGGGAAACAGATCAGAGCCAGCAGACGGGTAGAATGGAGCCCAGGGTATGGATGGAACCCAGGATATGACACACTCGTGGTGCAGAGGAATTGCCTTCAGAGGATGAGCAAGGCTGGTTTGGCAGAGCAGAAAGCTGCAGCCTGGGGTAGGAAACACCAGCTGACGTCGCAACTGGGGAGCCAGACCAGAAAGTGAGCAGTGGGGTGAGCAGAGAGCAGGAAGGAACAGTCAGGAATCCAGGCAGAGCACAGGCAAAACGCAGGGAGAGCACGGAAGAGGAGTTTGCCAAAGGAGGTGCTCAAATACCAGCAGAAGCACAGAATTCATGCAATCACAGAGCTGTCTAGTGGTACCTCCTTGGGAGAGACATTCACAGTACCTGAGGCAGGGTTGGAAGGATTGATTAGATTCCCTTCCATCTCCCCCTGTTCCCAATTTTACACTGCGGACACGTGTATTCAATGCTGCTGGATCCTGTCCTGCTGCTCAAATCAATGTTTCCCACTTGGCTGCTTTTAAACCTTCCACTAAGCACAACACACAAATAATAAAACCAGGAACATCACTAGAAGAATCTTAGTGCCCCCGTGGGCCAATTTGCTCCTGGTTTGTTTCCTTTACACATTCTGGTGAGGGCAATCAAACAATCTGGGGCTGGCTAATGACCCAGCCTAATCTCTCCTACCAACACTGCAGGCATAAAATACCATGTTCTCCTCAATCTCCTTCATTTCTTGGCTTTATCCTCCCTCTTCCAGGCTGGAGGCTGGCTTTATCCTCCCTTTTCCAGCAGCAGGGGCAGCAGAACATCAGTGGGAGATTCTGAACGCTTTATCCCTGTATCTTTGCATCTTTGTCTCTGTTTATTCACCCCTGAATTCTGGCAGCTGAACTCAATGCAGAACAGCAGAGCTTGCTTCTGGGGAGCAGGGGGACACCCCCAGTGCCACACGCTCCTGGTGGTGTCCCCAGCTATGTCACTACACGGCTTTGCCCCTGTGACCTGGGCAGCCAGACAATCTCTGCTTGTTCCATAGGAAGCTCAGAAAAAAAACCACCTAAAATATATTGACTGAGACCATTTTTGGACCTTATGCCCGGCCCGTGTTTCTGAGCATCATGCTCAGGTCTGGGGCGTCACAGGCCAAGCTTCCCAGCCCAGTGGGATTTTTTGGGAAGTCTTTTATTTGTTGCTCACTCAGGGATGACAGGAGGCAACCAGGGAGAAGTGTAGGTGTGTTCAGTGCCCTAAAGCTATCACTTTGTTACTCCAGATAAAAAGTTCTCAGGAGAAGGGAATAGCGACTAGAGGTTGAAGTTCACCTTCAGGCTATGTTGGTTTGTCATTCTCTTTTCAAAGGAAGGCTCCTGGGGAGAGCTAAAATCTTTTATTAGACCAACAACTCTCTTTTCAGCCTTTCCTGGACAATGGGACTGATGCTGTGCTCCCATAAAGCAGCCTCAGGAAAACCAGAGGAGAGGCTTCCCCCCTCTGCTTCTGCCTTTTTTCTGACAGGGCTTCAAGAGCAAAAATGCCTGAATGCAGAAGAGAAGAGGAAACAAGATAAACTGCATAATCCCACTTCAAAGGCTCTTTTAGCTGAGTTGCACTGGATGGGAAGACCAGCCTGACTAGATGCGTTTTAACTGTCTGTAGGGTGTGTTGCACCCTGTCTGTGTGCCACAGGAGGGAGCAGAGCTGCGTTCCGACCTCCAAAGTCCTCCTTGGAAGCAGCCACACTCCTTGAATTCTGTCTTTTTTCCTTGACTGCATGTTAATGATACAATCTTCAAGCAGCATCTGAAAGCAGCATCCTCTCTCCGGCCTATAACCTCTAAGTTGATATGTGTCTAACCCAGAAATCACATCTAACACCATCGCTGGAGCTTCCTAGAGGATGAGTGGTACATTCACTGGGAGGTGTGAGATAGGGCAAATCAGGGATCACAGGATCACAGAATGATATGGGGTTGGCAGGGACCTCTGGAGATCATCCAGGCCAACCTCCTGCCAGAGCAGGTCCACCCAGAGCAGGTCCCACAGGAACGTGTCCAGGTGGGCTTTGAATGTCTCCAGAGAAGGAGACTCCACCACCTCCCGGGGCAGCCCCTGCCAAGGCTCTGCCACCCTCACACGAAAGAAGTTCCTCCTCATGTTTAAATGGAGCTTCCTATGTTCAAGTTTGTGCCCATTTCCTCTTGTCCTGTCCCTGGGCACCACTGAAAAAAGACTGGCCCCATCCTCTAAGTATTTATAAGCATTGATCAGATCCCCCCTCAGTCTTCTCTTCTCCAGACTAGAAAGACCCAAGTCCCTCAGCCTTTCCTTATCAGAGAGATGTTCTAGTCCCCTCATCATCTTTGTAGCCCTCTGCTGTTCCCTCTCCAGCAGTTCCCTATCCTTCTTGAACTGGGGAGCTCAGAACATCTCTACCATTGCCTTTAATTTCCCCAGTTGCCAGTTTCTTTATCTAGAAAACAGGAACAGTGTTCCATTTCACTCTGGGAGCTACAAGAGGAGGAAGCTACGTAGGAATTAACAGCTTTTCCAAATATGATGTTGCTAAAAGCTTTTGAAGAGACATCGGAAAAGAGTTATATTTCTGTGCCTGACAAATGTAAGAAAGGATGTGTCTGCTAGAACGGTGCTTCCACCCTGCTTTCATTTACGCTGTAAGAAAAATAAATGGGGCTTTCTGAAGAGAAAAAGTAGCCAAAGAAGGAGGTTAAGCACTACAAGTTTGATGTTCCCAATGAGACTGGGCAAAGTTTATCCATCAAAATGATTTTTTTTTTGCTTACAAGTGAGGCTTTTTATGCTAAAAAAAGTGCACAAAATGGGAGTTGTACACAAGCAAAGTTTTTTTTTTCTGAAAATGAAAAGCCATTTCTTGGCTGAAAAGCGGTGTTTGGGGGCCAAAAAGCTGTTGAATTTTTGATAAGGAATCAATATTTTCAGTGAATAAACCATAACAAAGAGAAAGCAAAGCAAACAAACAAAACCAAAAAACTCAAGAACAAAAAATCTCCCAAATCCTCAGAGCAAAGGTGTGATGTAGAAAGAACAAGTGGGGAAAAAAAAATCCAAAAAACCACACAAATATCCTCAAATTCTAGATAAGTTCCTTCCACAAAGAACTAATTTCTCAGAAAGCCATTATATAAACCACTCTGGGAAAAAGGCAGGAATAAAGCCCTCCATCCCCTCACCCTCTCTGCCCTAACTACACCCCCCTGGTGCCTCCACCTTCTCCTGACGAGGACAATCAGGATGTCCTCCTTTTGCAGAACCTGCAGACCATGGACATCACGAAGGATATTCCCCCGCTTCCCACCACGTTCTCCTCACAGGGAGGCAGATGCCAAGACACGTGGCACTCACCTTGGCCATTCACCTTGCCTTGGATAGGGCCAGAATCCAGATTCTCACCCCCAAAGATGAACCCTGCAGCGGAGACCGAGGGGGTCTGGCATTGAGTGTCACGTCCCGGTGAGAGGGACTGTCACCAGGGGCTCTTTTGCATCCTCTTCCCTTGCTGTGAAGCAAAGCTGTGCTGAGACACGTCTGATGTGTCACAGCTTCGTCTTTGTGACACAAAGCCCAAATGGCCTGACGTAAACTTTGCTGAGCATGATGGAAATTAATCATGCTATCAACTATCAACTAATTCTCCAGCTGAATTCTCCTGCACTGACAACAACCAGGAGCCACGATAGACAAGGTAAATTACTAATTAATAAACGGCAGTTAAAAGGCCATGAAGGAGGCAGTGGAGGCTGCTCGCTATTATTTATCCCTTGTATCTCAGCACCATCTACATGTCCCTGACACAGAGCATGATGCTGTGGCACCAGGCCCTGAGGAACCACAAAATACGAAGGGTGTTTGGGCCATGCTGTAATTCAAGATTCAAACACTTAAACGTGAATGTTTACACGTGAGCTGGTGGCCTGCCTGAACCGCTGAACCTCAGCACCACGCCATGTGTCACTCTTGACGTCCAACATCCACGTAGGTCTCCCCTAGGTCCCAGCTGACGCCTGACAGCCTTGTGCAAACATCTCGATCTCAAACGGCACCGTGTGAGCAACTCAATCAAGCCCTAGATTTTCCTCAGCTTTATGTCAGCTTAGACACCAGATATGCCTCTGGATTCTTACATGTGGTCAACCTATGTTTGGGTGTTATCTTTGGGTGCTGAACCCATCTGTTCTGCCCCAACAAATTTCTAACAGGAAATACAAAAGCAGATACGTGAAGATTCAATTCTTCTCATCCAGATTTAGGGATGGGGATCATCTGAATAGATGTCAGACAGACACACACAGAGAAGGGCATTTCATCTCTTTCTAAAAATGACACCTATATTTAGATGGATGGATCACATTCTGTAATCCATTGCCTGGATTCAGTGACGACCAGAGAACTGGGGACAACTCACTCATTTGAAAAAGTACTGGAGATATACCAAGTCCCTGAGATAAATCCCATCCCTTGTGAACTCAGAGGGATGGAAAGGATCAAAGCCACAATGGAATTGTACTTGTCAGCTCAGTATAAGCAGCCTTAGCCCTTCCACTTTTCTTTTCATTCAGATTTTCTAACTGCCTTGGGGAAGACAAGGGTTTTTTTGGAAAGGGACTGGACTAATACATCAACCCAAAAGATCTGACTTGATCCATTAAAAGGAAAAGAAAAAGAATCTGTTCAGTCAGTTCTCCATAAAGAAAAAGAGGAAATGTTGAACATTAAGTATGAGCCCAATCATGTTCTAAGCCTTATGCTGGAGACGCTATTAATTGTAATTGTAATTCAATTGCTCTGGCGCTGGGCAGCAGCCAATACTGTAATGGATGGTGAAGACAAAGCAGCTGCACTGGAAAGAAGATGCCTCAACTGAAGCAGTTTTGAAAGATCAGCAGTAAAGCCAAGGTACTCATGAGAGAAGAAGGGGGAGGAACAGAGGAAGATTGTTTAGAAGCGGGAATATGAAGGCAGAGAAGCAAAGATGCCTCTAAGCACACAGAGGATTCTCTGGATAGAGTTCCTCCAGCTCACCATTTTTCCCATTCAGAAAAAGAAGTAGCATAACCATCTTCCATGGTCAACCTACTATTAAGGTATCTAGCACTGCTTCAGAGCAACCAGTCTTCCATTCTTTGGAAAAGAAAGCCCTTAAAGGGCAACAATAGGACAAATGTGCTCCAAGGGCAAGTAATATTCAATGTGAGCCAGACTATGGCTCGAACTAGAAGTATCTACCCATGTCTGGGAAACGTTCAGCTTTAGCTAATGAGCTGTTTGCAAAAGGCCAGAAACAAAGGCAAACAAATGTAAATAATGGCCTCAAGCTACAGCTTGTAGTGAGACATTTTGTATCTGCTCTCCCAGACTATGAAAGACAGATCTACGTTTATAAGAAGATCACTATAAACTCAAAGCATTAGTCCCAAAGTTAACTTTTCTCTTCTTGTCATACAGCCTGCCAGTTTAGAGCTTTTTTTACAGCTTCTGCTTGATCTGTGCTCCAGTTCTGCTCTCTCTGAGTTTTTTCATTACTTGGGATTACTTATTAAATTCTTTGTGTGAGCAAAATTCCAACTGAAACTGAACTCTGATTCCCTGACTGCAGGGCATTGTGCTTGGTTATCAACTGCAAAAGGAGGCACATTGAATAAATGTCTGTGATTCTGAAATTCTAAGAATAGGGAGGAGGAACTCTGGGCAGAGCAGACCTATGAGATGTGATGATTTTTTCCTCAAGGTTTTCCGATAGCTCCACAAATAGAGCATAGGATTGGCACATGAAAGCCCTAAAGTGAATCACTGCTCTGTCCTGGGAAGAATCGGGACTGGAACTAGACTCTGTCATTGCAGGTGAAAGAAAAAGCATTAGAAAGTTCTCTCACTAGACAGGTGCTTTTTTAAGAAAAATCTACCCGAAGCCATTAAAATGAGGCTCCAAGGCCAGTGGTCTCAAATTTGATACCGTGTTCCCATATAGCTGTGATGACACCGATTCAAAACCTCTTCCCAGGTTCCCTACAAGTGATTGCCAATTTGACCCTGATGAAAGAACATACATTTTTAAGTCAGTGTACACTATCCTGTGGTGCTACTCCCTCCATAGAGGACAGAGGAACTGATTTGTCCCTGCTTCCTCTGGACAAGGTAGGCAGGATCTGATCTGAGTTCCTGCCATCCCCTGTGGCTAATCGTTGACTACAGGACCACAAAAAGACCAAAGATGATTATAAGTGGGAGAGAAAGGGTGACACTTCTGCAAGGAGCCCTCCCTGGAGCCAAGACAGAGAGGAGAGGGCAGATGTGGCAATGGGCAGAGAGGGAACCTAAGTCCATGTGTAGGATTGGGCCAGACCTTGTCACCTCCACTTTTCACAAGCTCTGGGCTTTGATCAGAAACTGTTTTAAAGCAGTAGGAAAATTGTAGGCATCTCCACTGGAGTCAATCTTCTTCAAATTGCTTCGGCTCTTCATAGGCTATCTATTTTCAAAGGATTGCTCTAAATGTACAGAGTGAGGGGAAGCAGGATTCGCTCCACTGACACCGGTACTTGGCCCTGGAGGGGGATGTGATGGAAATCAATAATCCCCCCCAGACTCTAAAATCTCCAAACTGGCTGAGCATGGCACCTCTCCAAAGGACATTCACCGTGCTCTGTAACCCCTCAAGGAATGGAGAGATGCCTGGAGTGACCCAGGTGTCCGTATCCCTGTCACTGGGCACAGTAGAGTCAGCGTGGGAAGCTCCCACAGTGACCAGGGAAGTCTTATTTTCTTTGAGAGGACAGAAGATGAATATAAATAACAAATGAAGCATGCAAAAATCGGAATTTGTTAGTCATGAAGCAGAAAGGAATACACATTTCATGGAAACGCTTGCAATTTTTCTGCCTTTTGTGTTTGGTTTTTTTTTTTTTTTTTTTTTTTTTCACTGAATTTCACTGAATTTGATTATCTCTGCTCATTTGCCTTCTCTGTGGGAGTTGGAGAAGGACCGGGCTTGAAGGCTGAACTCCTCTTCCTCTCAGTGGTGGCACAGCACCAACTCAGACTGGGCAAGAGGCTGGAAACTGGTCTCATCCCTACTTGACCCATTTTCTAAGCACACGACATAAACCTGCAGATCTCTTCTTGGTGTTCTTAATTACCCCAAAGGATTCCAGATTGGAAAGAGAAGGGTTTGTTTATTTTGCCCTGAGGACAAATACTTCTTCCTGTAATGTATTTTAGCCCGTTTCCTCCTGGAAGTGCTTTGGCCCAAAGTCAGACCCAGAAGACACAAAGCAGAGGAATAAACCACAAGTTTCGTGGTGGTTAAACCATGGCTTGAGGGAGACCTTCACTGTCAAACAGCTAAACTGAGAGATGGGAAATTCTCCCTCAACTTTTATGTTTGTAATCTAAAATTATGTTGCTGAAGAGAGTCTGATTTATATGTCTAGAAGGGAACATGATTATTATTTTCCAGTGCCTTTCAGAAGCACCTGAGATGAAGCAAGGACCAAACAACACTGCTACATCAGAAGAATTAAATTGTCTCTTTATTTTAAGGCGTCACAGTAAAATTAGCAGGCTTTGAAATTTCACTGCTGCAAAGAGATTGGTTTCTTTCTTTAAATCTCCCCAAAGATAATCTGGATAATACATTTTTTAAGGATACAAAGTCATCTAGTTTCATTTCCTACTCACTGGGGGGAAAAAATACGTTTTTAAATGGAAAATTATCCATTTTGAATGGAATCTGGATATAAAGGCCAGTTAAGCCCCTTCAGAAATAATCAAACCCATATTATTGTCAACTCCTTTAAAGAGACGCATTTCTACAATAATTTCTGAGTGATATTCTTTATCCCTTTCTTGTTGCAAAGCCTTTCTTTCTAGTGCTAAAAACCGTGAGTTTTGTGACTTATGAGGGTTCTTTGCTGGGTGTTTTATGAGATAAATGCAGAGTCCTGTGCATGCTGCAATATTTCAGTGGAATCATTTCTACGCAGGCGGCGCACTCAGCGTTGTGTAATGTCTTTCAAACCAACCTCACGCTGACGAAGCCGCCGTAAATCACGGGTTGGGTTATTACCCTGGTGCCATTCCTAAGGTAGTTCAGCCACTCCACGCGACACAGAGCCTACAAAATAACCTCAAATCTTCCTCCCTCTTTTCCCAGGCAGTCCCAGTCCCATGGCAGGACGCAACAGGCAGAATTGGAGACCTCGTGGCTTCTGGCGGATTTGGGATGCGTGAGGAACAAGGCTAAGAGAAGGAGAGAAGGCCGATTTTCCCACTAGGAAAGAATTAAAGCCAGTTTTCCTACTGGGAGACAATTCTCCAGGTCTCTCTGCTGTGGCTGGTAACGGATGCAGAAATCCAGACCTGACCCAGAAAATTCAGCTGCTCGACAAACCAGTAACAACTTCCAAGACAGGAGGGAAATGTCCTCCAAAAACCTCCTCAGCTTTCTCCATCCTCCTCAAAGCTCCCTTCTCCTCCAACGCCCGCGGGGCTCAGCAGTCGCTCAGTGATCAGGAGTGTGGAGGAAGCCCCAGTCCCAGTCCCAGTCATTAGGATCTGAGCTCTGATGGAGCTGGACAGCAAAAAATGAGTCTCCAGCTGACAAAATCCTTGGTTCCCAGCACCCCCAATATCTCTCAAAGGCCCAGTTCCTCACATCACCTTCTCCCACAAAGAAATAACCACTGTCAATCAGCATTAACGTGACTCCTACAGTCAAGAAAAAGCAGGCTAGTAAATGACTAAGTTCCAGCTGTGGCTGCCCCATCCCTGGAGGGGTTCAAGGCCAGGTTGGAGGGGGCTTGGAGCAACCTGGTGTGGTAGGAGGTGTCCCTGCCCAGGGCAGGGGAGTGGCACTGGATGGTCTTTAAGGTCCCTTCTAACCCAAACCATTCTATGATTCTAATTACAAATCACAGCAGCTCCTAGGACCATCAGCCTCAGTTGTGGTGGTCTATGCTGGGGCAGCACCCTGCTCTCCCCTGACACCGTACTGGGACACAACTGACCTTCTGACACTCCACTGAGTGACACTGACTGCCACATGGCACGAGATTTGCTGGGGCAAGAAATGGGAAGAAAGAAGGCAATTTTGCTCTATTTCCTGAATCGACCCAATTACAGCCTGATCTGGCTGCCTTTATTCCCTGTTAAATACACCCCGAGGCAGTGCTGGGATGAGCAAAGCTTTCCAGGGGGCACACACCACCTGAACAGGGAGAGCCGAGATGCTTTCCAATCAGTGCCCATTCCACTGGCTTCATTACCTATGGAGAAACCCTCTTCAGTCCTCAGCCCCCCAGCTGGAAGAGAAGTCAGAGGTGACCTTTAAAAGCTGAGCTGAGATTACAGTAATTGGGCAATAATATGAAACAGCAAATAGGAGTCAAAGTGATCCCTTTGACTTCGGTGAGAGGAGCAGCTAATGCATTTGGGAGTATTCTCATTATTTCCACTTGGCATCAAGATTTTAACTACATCTGCTCGACACGTTGGGCTGTTAAGTGGTTCCCTCTTTCATACAAGGGAGTAACATCACCTGTGAACAAGAGCGAATCAGTGTGATTGAGGCGTCCAGATGTCTGGAGTTCTGTGATTAGAGCTGCATAAATAACTGATGTTTCAGTTCACTGACCAAAACCCCCCAAATGGGAAACAATATTCCATTTTTTTCCTTCCTTTCTTTTTTTTTTCCTGGTATAATAATCTCTTCAACAAAATTTCTTACAGGTCAAATGAAATAATCTGTATTGTCTGCGATGAATTATTTAATTTCTCTTTCAAATTGGCAGCTTTGTTGCTTGTTTTTTGTGTTCCCATGTATGAGTGGGAGGACCTTGGACACTACCCACTCAAAATATTGTTTAGAAAAGGCTGAAATGGGAAGTTGCATCTTTTAAGTTTATTTTTCATTGAAACAGCAGACAAATGAATTTAACACAAATGTGCAAATGCATTTAATCATTCTAATTCCTGAACTGGTACCAAACAAAACACGAGCTATGCATTTCTCTTTGTTCTTTGCCTTCTTTTTTGTCTGATCTCTGTTAAATTTCCAAGTTATTTATATTTTTAGATGAAGGGTTTTGCCTCGGGATATACTGCCATGCTGAATGTCCTGATACAAACCAGAGAAACATCAAGTCCCCATCACATGGAATCCAGACAACTTTGCTTCGTCTCTGTCCTGCAGCTTCATCTGACTGAAAGAGCCTCGGTACTAAGATCCTCCAGCACTAACCCACCTCCCCCTTGCCATGGGAGGCACCTGGAACAGATCAACCACCAACTCCTAAAGCGTTTCTTCAACTCCAAATCTTACTCGAGTCTCTTTGGGCAGAGATGTGATGGCACCAGCAATGACATTTTGAGGTCCAGCCTCAGTGAGGGGCATTCGGGGCTGTGACACCAACACGTGCTCAGTATTTCTATGTGTTCCCTTGAAATACCGATAGGCTTCACGCATGCTCGATCTTAGTCTTGCCCTTTGAAAATAGATGGACCCTTTGTTTCATTTCTTGCCCACCAAACCATTTAGAAGGAGGATTTTGAGTGAGTGACTGCAGTGCCAAATGAGTGTAGCTTTTTAATGACGATCCGGTCATTACTGAGGCCATTTCTCTTCATCTCTTAAGGGTAATCCATATTCAACCAAGATTTATGACTTTATACATGCAAATATGTAATCTAATCATCATATACCTTTGGTCTCCAGTGAATGCACCTCTTCAGGTCTGAGCAGGCAGACACGTAACCCAAAGCGTTGCAAAGTTTCACCTTGTAGGACTGAAATGATATTATTCCAGTCAAGGACCACTGTGTTTTATTACCACGAAGGCCCCTGGTTCATTGGGTGACCTTAAACAAATCGTTTAACTTCTTATATGTTTGTGAACCCAGCTGGAAAACTTCACACAAAACCATCCAGCAGGCAACTTAGCACAAGCCTCATGCAGCGCTTGCATTTGAGCTTTCCTCGGGGAAATAAAGCACAAATGAAAATTGCAAACTATCATCAACCCATAATAAATGTTTAAAACACATGCTGGAGTCAAGAGAAAAGGCTGAAATTTAAACATGAAGCAAGCCAGACTATCAGTTACTTTTTTAAAATGTGGTTGGTTGTTGGTTTTTTTTCTGTAATTTAGCCCCGTTTAACTCTTCTTGAATCTCAGTTTCTGCACACATGCTTGGTACTTTTTATATTATGACCATATGGGTTGGATGAACTAATTGATGAGCTGACAGCAAGCTGCACCGCGTTCCCCATCTTAATGATTTTACCCTGATGTATTTGTCACCTTGAGGCTTAACCAAACCAACGTAGACCTTCCTTTGGTGACAGAGGAGAGAAGGGCACACGCCTCATCTCGTGCCCAGCACCAGCACTGCTGTCCTGGCACTGGGTTGAGGGGTAGGGTATGTCAGCTTGGTTTGGCTTGACGTTTTGGTTGGCTCCATGGATCCTATCAGGCTGGAATACACAACACGGATGTAAGCACAGGATGGCAGATGGTCCCAAAGTCCTACTGCTTGGAAGAGACATCAGGATAAGCCAGCCCTGTCTGATTACACTTAATCTTTAGCATTTCATTCTATGGCAGAAGGAAGGACAACACTTGAGCAGGCAGCAGAATCAATTTCACAGGGAGAGGTAAAACCAAAGGACCACACAAGGATGGGTAAGAACCATACGATAGTACCAAAATGCCAACGAGCTGGAAGTCAGCCCAGCAGTGGACATCCGGCCTTCCCCCCTTCAGCGCCTTAAATGGGGGCTCGAAGCATGTGCTGGTGGCTCACCCAAAGATTCCCAGTCAAGCCACAGCTTACTGCAAGTTTGGGAGAGAAAATAAAAAGTAAAAAGATGTAGAAGAAGAAGAAGAAAAAAAGAAGAAGCCTTTATGACGGGAGACGAAGTTAAATACCAGAAATAGTCTGAAAATACATGTTCAAGGATGTCAAGCTGGGGAAAGTGCTCTTAAGGTAATGAAAGAATAAGTAGAAAATGCAAAGTGATAATGAGACATTTTCCCCAGAACCTGCCCTGTTGAAGAGCTGGTGGAGTTGTACTTTGTCATCCAAGGATAAACCCAGAATCAGGTTTCGGGTTCAGGGCAGATCAAGAGGCAACACAGGGAAGAATTCATCAGGGAGCTCAGCTCCCAAGGAGGTAGATTATCTGCTGGAGAGGCAAAGGGAGAGAAATCAGAGAACAAAAGGTGAGGCAGCTTGCTAAAAATCAGGGACAAAATGATGAATAAAAAAAAACATTAGCAAAATAGACGGTATTCTTATTATGTGCCAGGCAGGAGAAAAGCCGGTAACCCAGGAGTCACTTTTAATTTAGCACAAGATACAAAATTGTGCTAAAAAATGCATCAGATTTCTTTGATTTTTCACAGCAGATCCAGAAGCTTTGTGCAAAAAATAAGAAAGAAAACCCAATCTGAAGCGAACAGCTAATGGCCAGTAAATGTTGGGCCTTATTCAAACAAATATTCTTTTAGATGTGAGAGGCTTGTTCCAAATGCATGTGGGGCTCTTCCCTCATTATTACTCATGGGAGTTAGAGGATTTGAGCTGATAATTTGAAGGAAAGGGATAGGAAATGTATCCAAAGTAGGGTTTGTCTCAGGCCTGAGAGTCAGGGAAACACCTCACCCCATGGTCAGGAGGGTGGTAGCAGGTGAGCACTAACCTGGCAAGTCTTGCTGAAGAGTTCAGACCCTATCTTTTTCTCTTTATTAAATGAAATCTGGATTTTGGGGGTTTTTTTCTGTGTAAAATAACTCCTCTTCCTATAAGAAAAACTTCAAGAAGGACAGGGAACTGCTGGAGAGGGCACAGCAGAGGGCTACAAAGATGATGAGGGGCCTGGAGCATCTCTCTTAAGAGGAAAGGCTGAGGGACTTGGGGCTTTTTAGTCTGGAGAAGAAAAGACTGAGGGGGGATCAGATGCCTATAAATACTTAAAGGGTGGGTGTCAGGAGGATGGGGCCAGTCTTTTTTCAGTGGTGCCCAGGGACAGAGGAAATGGGCACAAACTTGAACATGGGAAGCTCCATCTAAACATGAGGAGGAACTTCTTTCCTGTGAGGGTGGCAGAGCCCTGGAAGAGGCTGCCCAGGGAGATGGTGGAGTCTCCATCTCTGGAGACATTCAAACCCCACCTGGACACGTTCCTGTGGGACCTGCTCTGGGTGGACCTGCTCTGGCAGGGGGTTGGACTGGATGGTCTCCAGAGGTCCCTTCTAACCCCATGTGATTCTGTGATACATAAGTCATAAAATGGCACACAGAGGCAAGTGTGGGTTTTTTCCTGAGGAATATTAACAACAATCACTGTGTGGTTGTTTGAACAGAACATTTGGGAATTCTTACGAAATGTTTTTGGGGGATTTAAGGATATGTCACTCCTTTTACAGGCAGTCCATCATTTCCTGCTCAGTTCCACAGTACGGATTCCCAAAATAAGCACTGCTGAAACACAGGCAGTGGGAAGGTTATTGTCTTCACTGGCAAGCTGATAAATGAAGAGGCGAGGTTGTGAAACTGTGCATGGATAGATCAGTATTTAAGGCAGCATGAAGACAGCGGTGAAATTGTTTCCTGCAAAGCAACAACGTGATATAAAACAGGACACCGGCATGTGAGTTACCCAGCGATGCGCAGAGCAGAAATTGGCTTTCTCCAAAGTATTTAAAAAATGGGAAACCAAGTTTCCAGCCCCTACCAGCATAAAGAAATCTGAACTAAACATGGATGGAATGGAAATAGTGATTTGCAGCGAGCCGTTCCTCACCAATCACACTTCTGTGCCGCGCAGGCTATAAGCGAACTATCTCCCTTTTTCTCCTAGGAGATAAGCGTTCTGTCACATCTCTCCCCACAACCAACATCCGCTCTCCCGCATACCTACCTCCTACCTTTTCTTTCAGAGATGAACTAACTGATACGTCTCTAATTAAACTCTGAGCAATCATCTTCAACTTGCATTTAGCTTTTAAATCTGATGCTTCTATTCCAGGCCTGAATAATGGCAAGCGTGCCTGAAAGCTTCTCTGCTTTTTCCAACTACACTTGATCTAATAAAAGATAATACTTCTACCTAAAAGCTTGGTCTCACAGTAGAAAATCAAACCCTTCATAGAAAGCATTCTAGTTGTCCCTGTGGCTTTAGTTAGCCTGCTTCTACCTATTAAAATCCATATGGCACTGGGACAGTAGCCACCGAAGACAGAGACAAGGGGACCAATGTTTCCTGCTCTGAGGTTTAAGGAGTTACAGGTTTGTTCCTCCAGGGGATTTTAGCACAGTCACCAGACCCCAAGGAGGACCTCAGCTCAAACATCAGCTCAGGTTAGACAAAGCTAATCTGTTCTTGGCCACGCACTTGCTCCGAGGCACTGCCTCTTCCCACTGTCCAACGATGCACCAGCCTCTGCCCCCTTTGGCTCAGGAAACCCCAGAGCCAGATGCCCAAAAGCTGGTCAGAGCTGCTGGGCTTTCTGACCTTGTGCAGATTGAAGCAACTGCTCAAGCTGAAGCTGAAAGGATGGCTAATTTCGAGGCTTCTGTGCATCAATACACATCCCCCTTTGCCATCCAACACCCGAGAAGGGTCATCCATGAGGAGGTCAGAGCCAGGGGAATGGCAGGTACCCCCCACGCGCCTGAACTGCAGCCAAAGATCTAAAATGGAGAACTGACCACAGAAAACAGCGACAGGGGAAATAATCAAAGCCAGGAAAGTCTTGGGGGAAAGCTCTCAGCAATGGGACTTCAAACTGTCCCATTGTCCCCAGGCGCCTTTGCTTCCCAGCTGTGGGGAAACATCCTTGTGACAAAGGCAAACCCCAACCTTGGCACTGCAGAAGGGAGCAGAAGAGCAGGATCAGGGTGGGAAGATCTGGTTTAGGAAGCTCATGCTCCTGTTGTCTCCCTCGTGGTGCACCTAAAGCTCCCAGTGAAGAGCCCCCCCTTGGGCTCCAGCATCATTCTGGTGAATGGAGGCTGCTCTAAAGACAAGGAGCCCCCAGAAGAGCAGATGCCTGCTTGCCTCGCTGACATTAGCGTTAAGTCTGCCGCACGGTGAACGAGCCCCTCCTCACCCTGAGCATGGCCACCATTCAACTGCACCCACCCTTACACCCTGTCATAACTACTAGGATGCATTTTGTAAACTAACTCAATTCATGTCCCTCTGAGCAAGGCTGCCTCTCACAGGGCTGGTGGCCAAAGGGCTTTCTCTGCTGCCCTCTCTGTAGGAACGGCAGGAAGGACAGTCCTTGCACCAACTGTTGCAGGATCGTTTCACAAGGCTTTTTCCAGCGCTCCAAGTCCAACGTGGAGCAATACGGAACCTGCATTTGCTCTGTGAGACTAACACACAGTGTAATTGCTCTCCCAGTGAAGTTATTTTCCTTCCAATTATACTCCACAAAGTTTCTCTCTGTTAAGTCTTTCTTGTCTCAGTTCAATCAGTGACTCCTCCACCCCTCTGTACTCAGCACATCACCCTTTGAATACAAGGGATGCCCTGTGAAACATAATGAGACTGTTATTCCCACGCACTCCAGAGCAGGGCTATCAGTTTCATTCAAACTCTATTAGCCACTTATAATCGCTCTCAGAAGACTTTCTGTAATGAATTCACCCACCTATTGAGAAAGATTCTACAGAACTCAATTTCCTTCCGCGTGCCTTTCTGTCAGCCTCTGATTCCTCTCCCTGCCTGTTCCTGCGTTGCCTCATTCATTCCCGCAGGAGGGCAATTGGGAAACCCACAACCAAACTCCTGTTAAGCGCAAGGACTAAAGGATTCTCTGCTTTCTCTGGTGCTCAGCTCACTAGAGAAGGATTCCCATTGACTCCAGCAAGCTCTGGATCCCTGCTGCCAAATGTGGGCTTAGGAATACCCCGTGGACTCAGCACCCAGCTCCCAGCACAGCATCGGTGGACACCGAGTCCTCCAGAACCCCATCCAAGCCCTGCCAGGACACGGGGGAGCAGGGACGAGGAGTTTGCTCTCCAGGGTTAATCATGCCTTGTTCTCTCTGCTGTGTCTCTTCACAGGACCTGCTGTGGGGCTGCTTCTCTGATTCGGCTCATCAGGAACTCCATCAGGGCCACTGCTCTCTCCAGCTGCCTCCCCAGAGAGAAATAACGAACAGCCATTTATCACAGCAAGTCACCTTCAAACCAGTGAGCTGAAAAAAAGCCCTCCCCGACCACTATCCTTGCCTTGAGCCTTCCAGGCGCTGCTGATTGTATTAATTTCCTTTAGAAACACAGTCATGTCACCTGACATCTCTTAGGGCAAACAGCAGGAAACAATTGGAAGTTTCACTCCTAACGAGAAGCAAATTGCTGTCTCCAGCCTGTGTTCTGGACTAATGATACAATCACATGGGGCACAATTCATAATTCGGAGGAGGAACAGCCAGACAGCTAGAGAAAGAGCCACGGAGAAGCCAAGCGTGGTGAAGTGTACATCACTGTGCCCATAACGGGGGGGCACTGGAGTCAGGGAGTGTAAATCACAGCGGCAGCTTTTCCTGACAGCCAGAGAACACAATTATCCCTTCACTAAACAGATACAGTTTATTCAGCGTGGGTTTACCTCCCTTTTTTTTCAATTTAAAACTAATGTGTTGAATGGGGTTTGATTACAGGCACAAAGATTAGGGCAGCGCTGCAGAGAAGCAGCTTCTCCAGGTGAATATTTGGGGAATTGGGGTCTCCCATTGTCCGCTCCCTCCATCGCTCCGAGGCCCCAGTGACATTTGACAGGGGGGAAGCTGAGATAGACAGAAAGTAAATCCTAACTCTTTATAATCCCTCACTAACGAGCACTGGTTCTCCTCAACCCTCAGCTCCTGCTGTGTTTTTCAAGACAAATAGGTAGCCCTATCTGCCTTCATGAGAGTGGGAAATTCAGGCATATGGCAGAGGAAAGACTTGCCTGTGGCCAGAGGGGATCAGGAATCATAGAATGGTTAGAGTTGGAAGGGACCTTAAAGATCATGGAGTTCCAACCCCCCTGCCCTGGGCAGGGACACCTCCCACCAGAGCAGGTTGCTCAAAG
>JAHREE010148110.1:0-14654 GCA_033628505.1 Tringa tobata | reverse complement strand
GGCAGACCCGGGGACAGAAACCAGCAGGGCTGGAAGAGAGAGCTCAGGGGGGACACGTCCCTCCCAGGCACAAGTAGAGAGATACCTCACAACATCCCTCCATCACCGCCGGGTGACGGAAACCAGTCTGGCACTGTCCCTGGGGGGAAGAGTGAAACCTCTAGATGACAGTATATCTATTTATACAAGCCACGTTTCCACCCCATTTTCTAACTTGGGGAGCAGCGTCCTGAACCAGGTTGGCAGACGCGCAGCAGGATGTCCCCATGACTCCAACAGCAAGGTGACAGGGTGCTGGCATTTTAAAGGAGGGGGTGGAAAAAAAATAAAATAAAATAAAAAATAAATTAATCTCCGTTGGCTTAAAAATAAACAACAAAAAGGCCCAAGCAAACTCAGGCCCCCCCGAAGTTCACACGTCGCCGTGAATATCTGCTGTTTGCCCAGACATGGGGTGCCCGTGGGTGACACTAGGGTGCTCGTGGGTGACACCAGGGTGCCCGTGGGTGACACCAGTTTGGAGCTGGGACCAGGAGGCACAGGTGGCACGGTGAGTACCTACCCAGGATATGATGAACTGGCGGGCATACTGGTTGTTGGAGTAAATCCTCTCGCGCAGCAGCGGGATGAAGCCCACCAAGTCAAACTGGTTGCTCTCCGTCACGATGTCCTGTGGAGCCCAAGCAGAGGGCGTTAGAAGGGACAGCCACCCTTATTTTTTTTTTGGTTTTTTTTTTTTTTTTAAGGCACGTGACAGGAAAAAGATGACAAGCCGTTGACGCGTGGGTCAGGAGACCCGGGGAGAAGGAATCAGGAGGTTTATTGAGGCGAGGTGTCTTGGTTTGAGGTAAAACACAACTAATTTTCTGTTGGGTAATTGTACTTTTTCAGCTGGGCCTCTTTCTAACGAACTAAACTCTGGAATTAACAGCACGTTGTTCAGAAACTGTTCACTTTCGCAGTGATAAGACCTGATTATCCCAAGGAATGGTGAGCAGAGAGGCCCCTGCTGATACTTATTGCTATAACAGCCAAGGGCAGGCAAATCTGTTATTTGCCCCACTGGAGGGTCGGAAGCGGAAAAACATAGAGGGGTCACACCTGGTGGGGAGGAGCGGACAGGAGAGGTGACCCAAAACTGACCAACAGGGTATTCTATCCCATCTGCATCATGCTCAATATAAAAGCTGAGGGATCAAAGAGTCAGCCTCTTTCTTCCTTCAATGGCCAACGTCCAAGGAAGACCCTGTCTGTTCGTCTGCCTTTGATCCTGATCCGAGCGTTCCCGACTCCAGATCTGGAATCCAGCTCCTGGTCATCACTGAGTCCAGCCTGGGACTTTCCCTTGTGCCTGCTGGTGACGGGATCATCCTGGGAGCTTGATACGGTTTTGTATATACTGTATACTTTTTTTTTATTATTATTTATTTCATTATTTATTTATATTTTCATTAAAGTAGTTTAGGTTTTTTCTAAACTCTTTTTTTTTTTTTCATTCCTTTCTCTTTTCCCCCCCTTTCCTCTTTCCCTTAGCGGGGGAGAGGGAGGGAGGGGGCAATCTGTCCTTCTGGTTGGTCAATTCGGTCAAAACCAGGACAGAAGGTCTGCAGCAGGCGATGAGTTAACTGCTTGGGTGGGGGGGGAGAGGGGGGCAGGACCTGGCAGGGAGGGAAAAACCCTCCTTCTGCAGTAGCAGAAAAGGAAAAAACCCACCAGGAAGCAAAACTGGAAAGGCAACCGAGCTCCCCACCCCGAAGCTCCCAGGGGCAAGGGAGGAAAAAGCAGAGGAACAGCTTTTCTCCTGCCTGGGATGGGGTTGCAACCCCACTCGGAATAAAACCTTGCTTCCCCAGGCCCCCAGCTCCCAGGAGCTGAACCCAGGGCTGCCTGGGATGGCCACCAGCCCCTCCATCCAAGAGGCTACGGCCGGTGAAAGAAATGCTTCGATGGTAACCACAGGGCTGAGCCTGGGGTGGTTTTAGCAGCTGCAGCCTCAGGGACCAACACATCCCCACGGCCAGGACACGTCTGCAGGGCACAGCAAGGATTCTCTAGTGGAGGGGAGGGGGGGAAATAAAAAAAAATACCTTGAGAAGCCGATCAAGGAGCTCAGAACCACTTTTGACGTTGGGGTCGGGATCAGCAGCCAGCTGTGAAGGACAGAAACAAGAGCCATTGAAGCTACGAAGCACTGAAGCATATGAAGCTCCAACAGGGTAGGTTTACACTGAACATTAGGAAAGAATTCTTCCCAGAAAGAGTGGTCGGGCATTGGAATAGGCTGCCCAGGGAGGGGGTTGAGTCCCCATCCCTGGATGTGTTGAAGAGACGATTAGATGTGGTGCTGAGGGATATGGTGTAGGGGAGGACTTTGTAGAGTAGGGTAGATAGTTGGACTCCATGATCCCAAGGGTCTCTTCCAACTTAGATGATTCTATGATTCTATGGGGTCCCAGCTCTGCTCCCTGCTCCGCTGCAGAGCTCCCAGCAGGCTCCCGGGACCGACGCTCTCCTTTGGCATCAACAGGGACAGACACAGAGAAATTCCCTTTATCTCCAACTCCTCCACAGGCTCCAACAAATTCTCCCCAGAGACTTCCCAAGGGGAATATCAAGCATCCATCATCTCCCCCAGCCACGCAGGTTTCGATGGGCCAGCACCCACGCTCCCAAGGGGTAAAGAAATACAAGGGAAAACAGGATACAAGTTGCCAGTGAAAAGCTGGAAAGACTTTTGTCTTTATATTATGAAAGACGTGTGTGTAGGCATCATTCTGACCCTACAGGGCCCACCAAAGCCACGGTGCTGCAGAGCCACCCTGCCTGCAGCGGTCCTGCCAGCCTCATTTTCCGATAGCACCCAACACAGAGCAGTAAAACACATCCTGGGGGTGAGGATGGAGAACAAAGTATCTCCCAGTGAACTCCAGCAACCCCAACATGGGCGGCTACTGTAGAACCTGCTCTCCTTCTCACACCTCCCCGGGTCACAGCAAACCAGTTTTAACTGGGAGAGAACCTGTTCACAAAGGCCTGCAGTGACAGGACGAGGGGCAATGGCTTTAAGCTGGAGGGGAGCAGATTTAGATTGGACATTTGGAGAAGGTTCTTCACCGTGAGGGTGGTGGAGCACTGGAACAGGTTGTCCAGGGAGGTGGTTGAGGCCCCATCCCTGGAGATATTCAAGGTGAGGCTCGACGAGGCCCTGGGCAACCTGGTCTAGTTGGGGGTGTCCCTGCTGACTGCGGGGGGGTCGGACTAGATGACCTTTGGAGGTCCCTTCTGGCCTGGACAACACTATGACACACTATAACTGGAAAGAAGACCACGGGCAACCGGGTTTGTTTGACCCAGAGAAGAGGAGGACTAGGGAACGAGCCCCAGCTCTCCAGCGTGGCAAAGACAAGCCACCTGGGGGTTGAGAGGACGCTTCTCACCTTGCTGAGGCCGTCGAAGAGCACGTTGAAGTGTGGGAGGACGGAGCCCCTGGCCACCTTGACGATGTTATAGAGAGCCTCGCAGGCGTAGTACCGCAGCCGACTGTCAGCATCGTTGAAACACGTCAGCACGGGCTCGATCAGCTCCTTCAGGTAGAGCCCAGAGTCCTGGGGGACGGGGGAAAGACTGGTTACTTGAGGACCATGCCAGAGGGAGAGGGAAGGGACGGCGCTGCCCCTAGGACATACGGCAAAAATTCAGGCCCAGGATGGCTCAGTGCATCTACGCTGGACAGGATTGATTACTGAATTTTGAATTTTATTACTGAAGTGATGGGATTTTGTTATTTTATTATCACTTGGGTGATTTGAGAATCACCCAAGTCAGCTGAGAAATTGTTTCAAGGGGACCTACCAACTGAAGCTATCGCTGCGGCTGATACTCGGCTGGTTTTGATTCCCAGACACGTGCACGGAGTCTGGGCAGTTTATTCCAGTGCTCAAGGGCCTTTTAAAGCAAGAGGGGTTGCCTCCTGCTCATCTCTGCTGGAAACCGGCCCACGAAGACATCTGTCCCTGCCTCCCTCTGCCCTGCAGGCAGGAGATGGGACAGATTCCCACCAAAGCCAGTGGTCATCAGCCCTCGGCCAGGATTTATCCCACTCTGCCAGTTGGTTTCAGCATAAACCCACCAGGTTTGCCAGGAAGAACATCCCAGACAGTGACCGACCAACCTCACCTACACCTTTGATTGAGAAAGGAAGCCATTGGTCTGGAGGCTTCACGAAAAGACAGGACAACCAGCAGTCCCCAAAGCATCTCTCTGCCCTGTTGTCTCCAGAAACACCAACTCAACTGTGGTCATCGTTTAGAGTTAGAAGAGGCCCTAAAGCTCACCGAGTGCCACCCCCTGCCCTGAGCAGGGACACCTCCCACCACACCAGCTTGCTCCAAGCCCCCTCCAACCTGGCCTTGAACCCCTCCAGGGATGGGGCAGCCACAGCTTCTCTGGCCAACCTGGGCCAGGCTCTCACCACCCTCACACCAAACAAGTTCTTCCCCACATCTCAGCTCCATCTCCCCTCTTGCAGTGTCAAACCCTTCCCCCTCCTCCTAGGGCTCCCCTCCCTCATCCAGAGTCCCTCCCCAGCTTTCCTGGAGCCCCTTTGAGCCCCTTCCAGTCCCTCAAGGTCTCCCCGCAGCCTTCTCTTCTCCAGGCTGAACCCCCCAACTGTCTCAGCCTGTCCTCCCAGCAGAGGGGCTCCAGCCCTCCCAGCATCTCCGTGGCCTCCTCTGGCCCCTCTCCAACAGCTCCATGTCCTTCCTGTGCTGAGGACTCCAGAACTGGAGACAGTACTCCTGGTGGGGTCTCCCCAGAGCGGAGCAGAGGGGCAGAATCACCTTCTTCGACCTGTTGGCCACACAAGTCCATGCTGTCCTCCTGTCCTTCTCCCCACACAGCTCAACTCTGAATTCCTCAGTATGGCACCGGATTTGTGGCGGTGATGTTTGTGAGCTTCTCTGAAACTCATCTCTTCTTTCCCCTTCCTCCCCTGAGCTAGATCCTGGTCTTAGAGTCCGTGCCTGACATCAACCTCTTGGATTACCTGCCAGAAATCCTGGATGGGCTCTTCCAGATCCTGGGAGACAACAGCAAGGAGATACGGAAAATGTGAGTGCGGAGGCTGGCCGGGGGTGTCAGCTGTGTCTGTCTGTCCCTCACCCTCTTCATTTGTTTAGAATTTTCCTGTGTAATGGCAGCAAAACCCCATGTGAGTGGTGGGACGTGGAGAAACCTGGCCGGCTTGGTTGGTGGATCAAAGTGTCCTTGGCCGAAACCTCCCTTCCCCACCTTGTTGTGGCTGGAGTGGCCGTGGAGGACGCTGTGGTCTTTGGTGGAAGGGGGGGTTGGCTCGGTTGAGCCGTGTCCTTGCCAGCCCTTATCTCCAGTATGGAGCTGCAGAAGCTCTGGTTTGCTTCTGGGATGGGTTATGAGCGTTTTGAACAGTGTGGGACCTGCTCTTGGCGAGGTGGGGCCACCAGCACAGCCTCTCCAGGCTGGAGGAGAGGAACCAGCACCGTGAGCTTGCTTCTCCCATCCACTGCTGGTCTCAAGGCTTTTTGAAGCACAGGGAGGTCAGAAGGTCTTGGCTCCTTGTCCTGCGAGGGGGTAACTGGACCTGTTTTATTGGCCACGGGTCAGTGGTGAGACTGGCCTGGGTCCATCCCGCTGCCGAGATCCTCCCTGCTTCCTTCTTTCCCAGTGTCCACGTGTCAAGGACCAAGCGCTGAAAGCTTTTTTTTTGGGGGGGGGTCATCTGCTCCCCATCCCTGCCGAACTGTCACCTCCATCCTTCCCAGCCGTGCCACCAGCATCCGTTGCCGTGACGGTTTGAAAAACCCACAATTTATTGTCCTTTAGAGAATTATTCTCTCCCCACCCGGGAAGGGGAATTGGGGGAAAAACAAGGGAAGCACGAGGGTTTAAATATATATACAGATTTAATAGGATATGGCTAAATAATTAGCATTAATAACACTAAAGAACCAGTATTGACCCCAATATAAAACACAGGAGGACTGTCCCCAGCCCCATCCATCCCAGGGATGTCCATGTGGGACACTGCCAGCGCTGCGGCTTCGGGAGGAAGGGAAGGGCTCAGGGCTCCGGCACCGGGGCAAGGAGTTCTCAGGGGGGCAGCCATCAAGGGGGGGACAGAGAGAGAGAAAACTCCTCAGCAAACTTTCTAAATTTCTATGGAATGTGGCGTTCATGGTATGAAATAACCCCGTGCCCGGGTCTCGCTCCTCCTCGTCCCTGCTCCTGGGGAGCTCCAAAACCCCGAGACCTTGAGACCCCCACCCCAGAGCTGGCTGTAAAGGGGATGTTGTCACCTGCTGACACACTGGAGTCTTCTAAAAGCGCAGTTTTCCCGAGCACTGGAAGGTGAATTTGTTCTGTGCTGCTCAAACCAGGACAGTTTATATGTGTTTTAGGGAGACTGGGCTCTGTAGCTTCTCCCTCCCAGGCGACCCAGCTCTCACCGGTGGCTCTCCTTCTCTGCAGGTGCGAGGTGGCTCTGGGGGAGTTCCTCAAGGAGATCAAGAAGAATCCTTCCAGTGTCAAGTTTGCAGAAATGGCCAATATCCTGGTGATCCACTGCCAGGCGGCGGGTGAGTGCCTGCTCCTGTCTGCCTCCGGGTTTGCGGTACCCGACCGTAGGTTGGGGCCAGGATTTTCCCATTGGGCTCTTCTCCAGTGGCAGAGGGTGACAGCAGCAGCTGGATGCTTTTCTCAAGAAGGATCTTGTCCCCGAGCTCTGCTCGTCGAGCTTCAGCTGCTCTTTAATTGCTGCGAGTGGGTTTATTTCTATTTTTCTGCTTGTTCTTGGTTAAACTGGCACCCAATGAATTTGCGTTTAAGTCTAAAATCTGACTCTTTCATCGCTGATTGCCCCAACGGTGATCTCTGTTCCAGAATTTAGGGGGGGTGGGGGTGGTGGTTAATAAAACCCCAGCTCTGGGAGCAATGCTTGACAGGACGTTTGTAAATGAGGAAACCTGGATTATGGGTCGATCTGGGTTAACTCTGAAACCTAATGATGGCGTTTAAGCTCAGCCTCGCTGCAGATTCAGTTCTTACCTATCTCCTGGATCACTGGGCCAACACCAATGGGATGAGTTTCAACAAGGGCAAGTGTTGTCCTGCACTTGGGCCACAAGAACCCCATGCAGGCTACAGGCTTGGGGAAGTGTGGCTGGAGCTGCCTGGAAGAAAGAGACCTGGGGGTTCTAATTGAAGGCCCAGGTGGCCAAGAAAGCCAACAGCATCCTGGCTTGTATCAGAAATAGCGTGACCAGCAGAAGTAGGGAGGTGATTGTCCCCCTGTACTCAGCACTGGTGAGGCCACACCTGGAGTGTTGTGTCCAGTTTTGGGCACCTCAATCCAAGAGAGATCTGGAGGTGCTGGAGCGAGTGCAGAGGAGGGCAACGAAACTGGTGAAGGGGCTGGAGAAGAAATCATATGAAGAGAGGCTGAAGGAGCTGGGACTGTTTAGTGTGAGGAAGAGGAAGCTGAGGGGAGACCTCATCACTCTCTACAACTACTTGAAAGGACACTGTAGAGAGGTTGGTGCTGGTCTCTTCTCACAGGGAATTAATGACAGAAGGAGAGGGAATGGCTTCAAGCTCCAACAGGGTAGGTTTAGACTGAACATGAGGAAAGAATTCTTCATGGAAAGAGTGGTCGGGCATTGGAATAGGCTGCCCAGGGAGGGGGTTGAGTCCCCATCCCTGGATGTGTTGAAGAGACAATTAGATGTGGTGCTGAGGGATATGGTGTAGGGGAGGACTTTGTAGATTAGGGTAGATGGTTGGACTCCATGATCCCAAGGGTCTCTTCCAACCTAGACGATTCTATGATTCTATTCCTCTGAGACTAAGCTGTCCCAGACTAGGGGCTCTCTGGGCTGGTGGCTCTGGGTGGAGCAGAGGCAGCTCTCTGCAGGTGGTCCTTTCCCTCACTTCTGCTTGCCCCCCCTGTCTTCCAGATGACCTGATCCAGCTGACAGCCATGTGCTGGATGAGGGAGTTCATCCAGCTGGCTGGCCGGGTGATGCTGCCTTACTCCTCGGGCATCCTGACGGCCGTCCTGCCGTGTCTCTCCTACGATGATCGCAAGAAGAGTATCCTTGTAACTCGGAGCTGCTCCCGTTCCTGCAGGGAAGCACCTGTTTCCTGCTCCCAGGGCGCAGGGCCAGGAGAAGTCCTCCCACCAAGTGCTAAAACCTTCATTGCCCCTTGTAGATGTGACAGGGGTTGCAGAAGCTGGGCTGGGGAAGCCCTGGTGGGGCTGTGGTGGCTTCTCCGTGGCACCTAACCGCGTGTGGGACTGTGTGTTCCTTACACTGCCTCCACTCAGACATCAAGGAGGTGGCCAACGTGTGCAACCAGAGCCTGATGAAGCTGGTCATCCCGGAGGATGATGAAGTGGATGAGGCCAAGCAGTCAATGACCCTCCCGGCAGAGCCCACCTCAGAGGAGTCCCTCTCCAAGCCAGAGGCAGCATCCAGCGGTGAGTCCCTGTTGGTGTGAGCCATTAGAAGTGTGGGAAAGGTCCTCAAGAGAAGTTCTTGAGTTGGTTTGGTGTCTTAGGGCAGCTCAGGGCATACAGGACCTCTGTGCTTTCTTTGAGCCTTGGGGTCCTGTTTCACAAATGGTCCTCTGCTGAGACAGATACGTTTGGTGCTGTCTGTGTAGAGGGTGTCCCTGCTGCAGCCCTGGTGAGCGTCCTCATCAAGCTTTGCTTCTACTTAGTTATTAAGTTGACCTGAAAAAAGATCATTTCTAGTTAAACATTTCATGTCTTGCTACATAACATGGGAAGAGAATAGCCCTCTGTCCTGCGGTGGCTTGTTTGGGAGGAGTTACCATCACCTGAGGAGAGCTCAGAGAGCTGTGTTAGTCCCAGGAGAGCATCAACACGTGTGTGGAGGATGGCTGTGCTGGGGAAGGGTAGAGAATATAAAGGAGAAGAATTTTGAGTCCTTTCCAAATTCATGGTGCTCTTGAGACCATCCTGTGGCTATCGTCCCAGTCCTAAAATACCCAGAACAGAAAAGATAAAAGGTTGCAAGAGGCCTGGAAGAGTGTTCCAGTGAGAAGAAACTCACGGAGAAGGTCCAGATGGCCCGGTGCCTTCCAGCACCCTTTTGATGCTGTCGTCCTGGGATGAGGAGTTGCTGCTTCTGGCACTGGTCGTGTGAAACGTGTGTGACACTTAAACCACGTGGGCCGATCTGTTGTTTTCTTCTGGAGCTGCAGGTTCAGCAACGTGCTCTTCTGAAACACTCCCACAAGCGGCTTTTGGGAAACCCCGCCGTGAGAGGGGGCGGGAAGGTGGGAATTAAAAGGCTGCGAGGGTTTTCTCGTACAACAGCGGCTGGGTCGAGGAGGAGGCAGGGAGCTGCAGGGGACAGGCAGGAGCAGGCAGAGGAGCAGGCAGGGAGCTGCATGGGACAGGCAGGAGCAGGCAGAGGGGCAGGCAGGGAGCTGCAGGGGACTGGCAGGACCAGGCAGGGAGCTGCAGGGGATGGGCAGGAGCAGGGGGCAGCTGGGACAGGCAGGAGCAGGCAGGGAGCAGGGACCTGCAGGGTACAGGCAGGAGCAGGCAGTGGAGTAAGCAGGAGCAGGGAGGTGCAGGGGACAGGCAGGATCAGGGGGCAGCTGGGACAGGCAGGAGCAGGCAGTGGAGTAGGCAGGGAGCTGCAGGGAATAGGCAGGGACAGGCAGGAGCAGGCAGAGGGGCAGGCAGGGAGCAAGGAGGTGTGGGAGACAGGCAGGAGGAGCAGGCAGGGAACTGCAGGGGACAGGCAGGAGCAGGCAGGCAGGGAGCTGCGTGGGACAGGCAGGAGCAGGCAGAGGGGCAGGCAGGGAGCTGCAGGGAACAGGCAGGAGCAGGCAGGGAGCTGCAGGGAGCAGGCAGGAGCAGGCAGAGGGGCAGGCAGAGGAGCAGGCAGCGGCGCAGGCAGGAGCAGGCAGCAGACAGGTCAGCATTGGTGGTTCAGTGGTAGAATTCTCGCCTGCCACGCGGGAGGCCCGGGTTCGATTCCCGGCCAATGCAGCAGCCTTTTTGGAGGGGAAAAACGCAGTGCCATAGCGCAACACCCAAATTTTCATTTTTTCTTTTTTTTTAATTATCCCTTATTTATCCCTAGAACGCCTCATTTTATTAAAATCTATCGCAGAAGAGCTTCACAACGTCAACCGAAAGTTAAATTCCTTTACTGTCTACCCTCTTGGGGTTGGATCCCACCCTGAAGCAGGCAGGACCGGAGCAACCCGGGATGCTTTTTGCCACCTCAGACTCCCTGCTCTGCTCCCTGGTTGTGCTGATGTGGCAGTGCCACTACTCTGCCTGTCAGTAGAGGCAGTTGGCACAAGGGGGCAGGAGGAGTCAAGTTTATCCCGCGGTGCTTTGTCACCCTTGCTCGTAAGAGCCGGTTGGGATTCCACCTGGAGTCATGCCACGGAAAGAGCTGGCCAGGAGGAGACGTCCTGGGTTGGGATTCAGCCTTTCCTGTGCCTGTGTGGTATCTCTAGGTGTTGAAATCTAGACCCTGCAGTCCCGAGCTCCTTCTTCAGGACTGGTTGAAACCATCAGAAGGCTGTCTCTGGGTCTCCATCGCAGAGGAGGAGAGACCCAGTTTGGGGCAAAGGTCTGAAGCTGTGCAGCCTGCGTTTTGCTGGGTAGATGCAGTCCTGTACCAGCTTTGTCCAGTGCCTTTGGCAGTGGAGAAGAGTTTGACAAGGAATGTAGAAAGCTCACGGCAGGCAGAAAGGATCCTCAGACGTCCCTGGACCCTCAAACAATGGCTGGTGATGCCTTTGCAGAAGGTCATGGAACCTCCCAGTCCTGCTCCCCACCTTCCCTGCCATCCCACTAACTGTGGCTCCTCTTGGTCTGCCCCCAGGTTCTCTGGATGCATCCGGTGACTCCAACTTCAGCAACAACAGTGTCTTCACAGTAACCAGGTAGGGTCTGTGTGTCGCTTCAGAGGGGCTTGAGAAGAAGGGAAGGCTTCTTGGGGTACAGGCAACGACTGACAAAGCTGTGGAGAGGGTTGGTCTGGGCTGAAAAGCAGTTGGGGGTCTCCTGGGTCCCAGTGGGGTGGATGACCGGGGATGCTCTAGGAGTTGACTGCTTCTCTGTGATGCTTTTGCACCAAAATATCCTTGATTTTACGGGAAACTGAGGTGCTTTCCCCCTAAGGAGACCTTGCAAAGCCCCTCAGGGAGGTCTGGTTGCTGGGGGGGGCTGCACCCCATGCCATGTCTCCAGCTGCTGGAGAGGCAAGGGGTCTGCTGCCAACTTGTGTCCCCCCCCAAGCCAGCCTGTCCCAGAGCATCTCCAGCCTCAGCTTTCCAGGTTGATGCCCTTTACCCCTCCGTTCCTCTTTTGCAAAGCCCAGCAGCTCCCTTGGTCTTCGTGATGCCCTCCGGTTTGTTGGGTTGTTTTTTTTCCCTCTCTTGAAAGTAGAGCTCTTTACATTTGCTCCCAAATCCCGTTTTTTGGCTGTTGAGTGGTTTTCCTTGGCTTTTCTGTCACTGCTGCGTCCTGGCCCCGCGCAGCCCTTTGAAGGGTGTGTGTTGGGCTGAAATTGGGAAGGGGCAAGGACAAAGGAGAGGTGTTAAATCAGGAGGACGAGTGACAACTGCGTCTCCGTGCTGAAGAACTGGCACCTGGGGGAGAGAGAGGGAGCGACCACCGAAGGGGACGTTGACTTGGTCACAGTGTCACCAAGAACCAGGAGGAGAAGGGCTGCCCAGAGCCATCCGCCGGATCCCCAAGCGCTGGGGGGAAAACCATCCGGGACAACAGGCGAGACCTTCCACGTCTCTAGGAGACCTGCTTTTACCCAGGGACTTGTTCTTAAACCCCTTTTAACCAGGAAACTCCAGGTTTTATCCCCGGGGTTTACCTCCTCTGGAGCCCGTTGCCCACCTTGTGTGACCTCTCCGCTGGCCCAGCGTTGGGACCTGGGAAGATCTTCCCAGCGGCGCCCGTTGCGGAGGACGGGCCACAGGAGCCTTGGACATCTGCCCGGTGGTCCACCTCTTGCTCGAGGCTGCCTGGCCTGGCCCCTGGAGCTGGAGGAAGGCAAGAGCTGGTCCCCTGGTAGCCAGCCATAGTTGGCGCTGAGGAGCTGCCTGCACGCCGAACGCCCGCTGGGTGTCAAGCCAGGACCACGGGAAACCCATCCCGTCGCCTTGAAAAAGCTGGAAAAAGAGGGAGGAAGTCGCAGCTGCCTTTTAAGATGAAGTCACTCTTTGCTTGTGGTTTTTGTTCCCTTTTCCCCCCCCTTTCTTCTTCCTCCTCCTCCTCCTCATGCTTCTTTCCCCCCAGTCTTCCCTGGCGAGCAAGTGATGGAGCACGGCCAGGCTTCCAGCTCTCACGCCCCCTTCTCCTGCCCTCCCCGCGCCCGCCGGCTCCAGCCAAAGGAGGAGGACCTCGGTCAGCAGGGGTGGAGGAGCTCACGGCCTCCAGCGTCTGCAGCGGGGGACGTCTTCCATGAAGATGCCATCCAAGAAGATGACGAGGGCCTCGACCGCTCCGTAGGTGGATGCTGGGGCACGTTCCCGTGGCCGTAAACTGTCACCCAACCCCACCACCCTCCGCCTCTTCCCTGGTGGTGATCCAAAATGCTTCCAGGGTGATTGCCAGCTTCTCTTGGAGAGAGCTTCCTGGTGGCATTCCTTAGGAAATTGGGGACGGTGGCTGCGCCGAGACAGAAACAGGCTCCCGGGCGAGGCGGGCTGGAGGGGCTGCGGGGCTCCCCGTTGCAGGTGGGGCTTCCAGCTTTTGCAGAAACCATCCTTGGAAGTGGCCCAGAAGCCAGTGTTTTGGAGGCGCTGGAGGCTTCCTCTGGCCCAGCTGACCCCGCTGAGGCTGCAGTCCCAGTTCAGGAAGGGGAGGTGGAAATGTGGTGGCTGGAGCAGAGCCCGGGCTTCCTTCCGTCAGTCTGAGCTGCTGCAGGAGAAGACGCAGACGTCTGTCCTGCTCCGCTGGACCCGAACAGCTGGGAAGTGGCTTTTTAGGCTCTTGGAACTGCATGGGTGTTTCAGTAGAAGACCTGGATGGTTTGAGACGTGCTGGGGTTTGGGTCTGGACGGGACTTTGAGCAACCTGGTCTAGTGGGACGTGTCCCCTGCCCAGGGAAGGGGGTGGAACCAGATGATTTTTAAGTTCCCTTCCAACCCAAACCATTCTATGATGACATGGAGCCTTTGCGGTCCTTTCTGATGGAAGGCTTCTGGTTTTGGGTGGTGTTCAGCAACACACGGACACGTGAAGCGGCAGAAAGGGCAAAGAGCTGCCACGTGGCTGAACTGCTCAAGGCTGTGTTTAAATGGGACTTTTAAACGTGGTAGTTAGGGCTTGGTACAAAGCTAAAATTGGTGCTGCTTATCCAGTGCTGGAAGTTGCCGTAGCTCCATGCCCAGAGCCCTTGGAGAGTGAGCTGGGGAGCTCGTGGAGGTGATGAACACTTGGGTGGAGGGTTGGGATGATGCCGAGTGCCCTGCCCAAGGGATGGTTGGCTGAAGGCAACACGATGGCTTGTTTTGAGCTCATACCTTGGAGTCCCGTTCTTCAGCAGCTTCTCTAGCGGAGTCTGCCTCGGTCCAGGTCTTAGGTCCTCCTGAGGAGGCTCCTCCTGACTCTCCTCTCCAGCCTGGAGCGAAGGGATGGGTTCCCTTCCTTGCTTCTACTGTGCCGTTGGGTGGATGAGCTGGAGGGGGGGACCTAGGGCACGTTGTCCCAGCCCTTATCATGATGGCCTACAGTTTGTTGGATGCCCTCTGCGTAGACCTCAGCCTCATCTCTTTGCTGGGAGAGCCACTCATGGGCATTTCCAGTGCTGGGAAACGGCAGTAAGGAAGGAGAAGTGAAGCCAGGAGCACTGAAATGAGAGCGATGGAGGAGGAGGAGAAGAAGAAAGCGACAGCTTGTGGGACTGAAAGGAGAGAAGGAGATATTTTACCTCCTGGCCTCTGGCTCGGGCCCGTCGAGCGGCCCAGCTGCCAGCCCGTATGGGAGCTGCCCTTGTGACTTGGCCCACAATGAAAGAACCTGGATATTTCCACCCTTGGCAAGGCCGCGTGAAAGGCTAGAGCCCGGCCTAGACCTTAACCTTCTCTGAAAAACGGGGTCAGGAAAGCAGCTGGGCCAGGCAGAAGGCCAGGAGGGAGATGACAGCTCAGGCGTTGGCAGAGAAGAGGCGACCGCTGAGGAGAGGGATGAGCAGGAGCCCTTGAAGAGAGGAGAGAAATGAGAAAATGGGCCCATAAAGGGACGCGGGGGTGAAAAAACCACCGCAGTGGGGGAAGCGAGCTCCCTGAGCCGTGCTGGAGGATGCTTTCTGAGATGGAAACCAAGCCCCTGGGTGGTTTGAGATGCCCCTTGGGGCACAGGTCTCCTGTCCCACCGCTCAACCTGAGCGTGGGGCTACCAGCATCCAGAGGTGAGAGCCTGGTACGACCCCCACCCTTGCTCGGTCGGCCTTGAAAGCCTGTCCTCCATGTCGCGGGCGAAGCAGGGAGGAGGTGCCAGGGATGCCTTTCGTCCTCGGGAGGAGAATCTGGGGTAGTGGGTTAGATGGAAGCGATTGTATCTGACATCTGCCCGGCTGCAGATGCCGGCGTGTTGGGCCTCGGGG
>JAHREE010148109.1:0-18357 GCA_033628505.1 Tringa tobata | reverse complement strand
AAAGTTTAAAGCTAAACAAGTTTCCTTCCAGGCTACTGACCCGCACAAATGCTCGTGCCAGCGCACAGGAGCGGGTGGCAGAGAGGGGGGGGTGAGCAGCAAGGATGGGTCAAGACAGTTCCTTTTGGAGTCTTGAAGCATTAGCAAAAGTACAAAATAGTAATCCTCGACCTATTTGCTGACAAGTACAGCAGAAAAACTGTCCCGAAATGACATCACTGGAATGGGGCATAGCAAAGCCCATTAGCTCTCCTTGCAGCACTTGCGTTTCCTAATGAGGTTTTCATATAAATAATGCGACCCGCTTTTCAGTTTCAAGTAGAGGTCGTGGTTTTACTCAGCAAGCAGAACTGAAGAATCATAATGACTTGTTCCTGGTAGTCTCTAAATTTTGCAAAACGCAGTAAAGCTGGATTGATTTGGGGGGGACAAACTGAAAATGTTGGCAGAGCAAGGACAGTGAAGGGCAAAGAGAATCTTAGCTGCCGAAGCAGGACAAAGGAGTCATAAGGTGCCTAAACAA
The DNA here is from genome assembly GCA_033628505.1 of Tringa tobata. Taxonomy (NCBI): domain Eukaryota; kingdom Metazoa; phylum Chordata; class Aves; order Charadriiformes; family Scolopacidae; genus Tringa; species Tringa tobata. The sequence continues at coordinate 17,834 of JAHREE010148109.1, read as the reverse complement.
CAGAAATTGCACAAAATGCAAAAGCACCCTTGAGACTGCATCACAGAACAATACAGAAAACTGGAGGCAGTCCATTTGAGATCATCAGAGTCCTTTCAACATTAAATGAAACTTCATTGGCACTAGCCACATGTTGACTCTAGTGACCACGCCTCCATCGCTTAAAATTTGCAATGAAGAATGCAGGATCGTCTGTAAGGTTTTAGAGAGGAGGACTGTGCAGGCAAACCTCTGCTCCTTGCAAGGCTCCGTAAAACATAGCTTCTGTTCTTCAGAAAGAATAGCAAAATTGTCTTCTGGTTTTGGTATGATGCTGGAAAGGTGTTCCTTCTGTAAAAAAGGGGTAAGAATGTTTTGCTTTTATATTTTCCCTTGATGGTTATAGGCGCCGCAAATTAATCCAGCGTATTTTAAGGGAGAGTAAGCGGCATTCGCTCTAGAACTAGCGTTTGGGTTTGATCATTCTAATTTCTTTTATATCTACCTCGTCCATACTTTGTTGGTCATCTCCTCACTTTCGGGCTTTACTTCTCTATCAGGAATGTATTAAACCTGTAAAAGTGGAAAAAAAACCTGGAAAAGCAGCAGCTAAGATCAGAATTGAAGCAGATGGAAGCTACTTTCAGATCAATCAGGTATGTGTGATTTTTCTTCATTGTTCTGTAAAATATCCAGAAAACATGAGTGCATTGTTAAGTATTTGAATAGTCTACAGCTATTTAATGCCTCAGAGAGGACCAACATGTTAGAAAAATGTCGCTAGTGCCGTCAGCATTCTCATATCTTTTTTTCAAAGTCCAACTTTTTAATTGCCTGGTTTTATAAGCGGTAATTGTGATTTTACGTCAGTCTTTTATGCTGTGAAACACTGACATTAACTAGAGATGATTTTCAATATAAGAGCGTATAAGCTGGGAAGTCTATTTTGCTATCAATACTTAAGTATTAGCAAGTCCTAGATTATTTGCAACAATGTCTTTTCTTATCACATTGTATCATACAGCAGAGCGATCACTCACTAAGAGATTCAATTAGATACTCTTAAAGTTTGCTCTGATTTTTTTAAAATAATATTTCAAAGTATTTGTTAAATAGCCTGCAGAATTCATAAGCCTCCTTTTTCCAAAATTAATGTCAGGTTTTGCAGAACGATTTTCTTGTTTAGACAGAAAAGGTTAACATTTCTTAGCTAACCAAGCTGGCAATTCATCTAGAAGTGGTACTTTTAACTTTAGGCAGATGATGACCTTTTGACTTAAAAAAAAGGGGGATACAGAACTTCCAAAGGAGAATGTTTTCTTATTTTAAAATTTTAATTTAATAGTACCTGATTGCTTCGTCTGTTTCTGACTTTATTGAGAAGTGACATTTAAGAGGAGAGTCTCATGGGAAAACTGACTTATTCAGGTCAAATATTATGAAAAATATTTCCTTCCAGTGGCGAGCCACACACTGGCTTTGATAATGCTGCCAGACGGTTTTCCCATCGGCGTCCATGCGAGTTTTGCACACAGAAAGGTTGCAGTACACTCAGTATCAATAAAAATGTTAGCTTGTAGTCTGGTTACACAATCTATTTGGAAGGAGTGAAATTCAAGTTCCTGTGAAGAAACAGCTCCAGAACAATTCAGTAATGTGAGCACCATCTGCCAGAGGTGACAAAGCTCCATGCTCTCCCCAGGGTAACATTCAACGCACGCTGGAGATCGGTGCTTAAAGGCTTAGGATCTCTGTGCTCTACAGTTTTGTGCTTAAAACAGCAGCTGCCATCTGTAGCATGTCAGCCACACTATCCCAGTCTTCAGCCACCCACAAGTTGAAAAACTGAGCAAGACAGACCCCGTTTGCTTCTGGGATAGTATAATTTCAGTGTTTTGGAGCAACGCTAGCCCACACATTTGTGTGATAACACAGATAATTGTGGCCTAAGCCACTGTATTTGATGAAAGTTATGTTCTTGGTCTTGCTCAATTTTTCCTGGAGTTCCTCAGCATATCTGCATCTTTGTGCCAAATAATCCTATTAAAAGCAGCAAAGTTCAAAGATACTTGTCTTCTTCGTCGTCATACTAAAAATAAAAAATACTTTTTTTTTAAGGATAAATAAAGGGCATAAAAAAGACAGCATCTTTGTTACTACATATAGCGAAGGTGGAAAAACTGCTACCCAGTTCTACACTGTGATTGGAACTGAGTCTAATCTGTTTCTTTACAGGATGGAGGAGAACAAAAACTGGAAAAGGCTAAAATTACTCTGAACGACTGTTTAGCTTGTAGTGGCTGCATTACATCAGCAGAGAGTGTTTTAATCACTCAACAGAGCCATGAAGAGCTCTGCAAAATGCTAACTTTTAACAAGGTAGGTGAGGAGTCACGGCCAGGTAGGCTGCAGAGTCTGAAAGTCTTAATAGATTGGTGTGATGTGTCTGCAGAAGTGGAAACAGTGCACCTAAAAATTCCTTTTGGATATCTGGAGGATTTGAGGACATTCTCAGTGGACTGTTGTGCTTTTCCTGATTTTTAGAAAGTAATCGTGGGTTTGGAAAGGACCTTTAATGCAGTCATTTACTGACTTCAGAGTTAAGCTGGGAGATACTTTCTGATGTTCTAACGTGCTGAAAGTTCCGTGTGTGCCGTATTAATATTACCTGAACAACATTGTTTGGTTTGTTTTTTCAGACTGCTGCTCCCAATGAACAGAAATTGGTGGTGGTTTCTGTTTCACCACAGTCCAGAGCTTCACTAGCTGCAAGATGTAAAATGGGTGTTCTGGAAACAGCAAAGAAGTTGACCTCATTCTTAAAGAGTTTAGGCAAGTGGTGTTGCGTTCTGTTAATCACAGAGGGGGCTGCTGGGGTATACGTTAAGCGTAACGGCTACGAGCGTACAAGGTTGATGTGATTTAACCTCCCCATGGACTCATGATGTTTCGTAATTGGCATTAGCTAAAATGCAAACTGTCTGCAACTTCAGTTGCATTATAAACTTGGAGTGATGGAAGGAAAGAACTTTAAATTTTACATTTGCAGTCCTCCTGTCACTTGTGCTCGTCTTACTGTGCTGACGTGCTGGGGAAAAGGCTCACTCTCAACTCCAGAGGTTGATACAGAACCACAGAATGATATGGGGTTGGAAGGGACCTCTGGAGATCAACTAGTCCAACCCCCCTGCCAAAGCAGATCCACGCAGAGCAGGTTGCACAGGAATGTGTCCGGGTGGGTTTTGAATGTCTCCAGTGATGGAGACTCCACCACTTCTCTGGGCAGCCTGTTCCAGCGCTCTGCCACCCTCAAAGTAAAGAAGTTCCTCCTCATGTTTAGGTGGAACTTCTTATGTTCAAGTTTGTGCCCACTTCCTCTTGTCCTGTGACTGGGCACCACTAAAAAAAGACTAGCTCTTGATGCCCCACCCTTTAAGTATTTATAGGTGTTGATCAGACCCCCCTCAGTCTGCTTTTCTCCAGACTAAAAAGACCCAAGTCCCTCAGTCTCTCCTCGTAAGAGGGATGCTCCAAGAGAGATACCTGTAAATAAGACATAACTAAGCTTGAATCCAGTTTGACTAGAGGCTTTTTCTTCTAGTTTGCTGTATCATTCTTGTGAATTGTAACACGGCTGCTGTACTGCCTAGGTGTGCACTATGTTTTTGATACAACTTTCTCAAGAAACTTCAGCCTATTGGAGAGCCAACGAGAGTTTGTAAAACGCTTTCGAAAGCAATCTGAAGACAAAAAGGCTTTGCCGATGCTGGCTTCTGCCTGTCCAGGTATGGCAGTAAATTAGTTATGGAAATAAGGAAATAGCATACGAATAGTACACTAGAACAGAAAGAGAAAAAAAAAAAAAGCTAGTCAGAAAAGTTTAAATGGATCCATTTACTTAGAGGATTACTCTCTTGACAATACAAAGAGATGTTGGTGTTAATAGCAGTAGTGATCTGTACAGTTACCTAATGATCTCTAAAATGAATCATGTTGCACGTCCTTTGCTTTTTGTGCTGAAGTGAGACTGAATGGTTATTAATGGGTACTAAGCCTGGGACTTGGGGGAGGGTGGGCAGAGCGAAGGGCTGATTGTTATTTTTCAATTTAATTTGCCAATTACACTCTTACCAGGTTGGATTTGCTATGCAGAGAAAACCCACGGCAGTTTCATCATTCCTTATATCAGTACCACCAAGTCTCCACAGCAGGTCATGGGCTCCTTGGTCAAGGGCCACTTTGCAGAACAGCAGGTGAGGTTCTGAAGATAGCATGCTTATTGGCAGACTGCTGAAACTGAACCCTTTAAGCTGATATCTTTTTATTTTGCTACGTGTTACACATTAGAGTTTAAAGGTCAAAATTACCTTGCAGAAGCCAGCAAAGGCAGCATCTTTCTCATTTCTATTTTAACTAATGAGAAGTTAGCAACTAGGGCAGCAACACTAAGTACATGCTGCATGGACTATTTAAAACCTCTGCCTGTTATTTTGGGAAGGCTAGAAAAACTTACTTTTCAGTGTCTTTGTGCTCCCATCTTGCACATGTGTGGTATTTTTGTGTTGTTTAAAGTTGATGAACAACTTAAAATAAATTATCCTAAGATAAAAACTTCAGTCAGTGCATACGTGCAGATCATGTCTTGTCTAAAAATTACTTGCTTGTTCCCAACTTAATGTTCTGTTTCAGTTTGACTTAGTTCTGTTCTCAGTCTTTAACCTTTGGAATCTTTCCAAATGTAAATTTGAAAGACTAGAGTTATACTATTAGCCTAGATTTGTCCAGTCAGAAACTTAAGCACCACTTCTGATTGTATGATTTATTGTCCATTAATGAGCAGTGGTTTAACACTTGCATTAAGTAAATGCTGACATCTGCATACTTGCTACAAAAATTGGCAGCTACTAAGAATATTTGGCACAAGACACTGTAACAATGGCCTTGAGTCAATGACTTGTTTCCTCGGCCTGTGCTTATTTCTTGGATGGTCATGAGGTTTTTGTCTGACTCCAGATCAGGGAGTCAGGCTGGGAATTAGTAGCTTGGAGGAAGCATATTCTCTGACTGCATAATTAGGAATTCACTTCACTGCCTGACTTTGTCTGGATCATCTGCACTAGCAAAAGGAGCTGGGGGGAAACTTGTAAAAGACCTGCTGACACTTGCTACAAACTAAAATTGGGTTTTATAAGAGAGATAATTTAATTTGTACATAAATGAGTGTGTGTATATATAAATAAAAATAAATGTTCAGTAATAGTGGGGAATATTTCTAGAGGCATGGTGGTATTAGTTTCATCATTCTCATTTGTACATGGAAAATGTCTCCCTCAAGATAGGTTTGATATTGGCCAATCCAACTGCACAGCTTTGTCTTTCTTCCAGCGCTTAACGCCTGACCGGATATACCACGTAACAGTGATGCCCTGTTATGACAAAAAGCTAGAGGCTTCAAGGCCAGACTTTTTCAACCAAGAGTACCAAACTCGTGATGTGGACTGTGTCATCACCACAGGTGAGCAGAGCCAGAGGGAGTCCAGCTAATTTCCGGAAGCCTCAGAGCAAGGCGTTTGCTAGTTTAAATAGCCCTTTGTCTCTGATAGAGGACGGAGGTAGGGATATTGCTGTATAATTACACTTTAATAATTGAAATCGTGTTGTGGTAAAGATTGCAGATGCAGTCGATAGATTTTGGTTTTGTTTTTCCACAAAATAAGAATTTTTTATATCTCTGGGTTCTGTTTTAGGAGAAGTGCTAAAGCTGTTGGAACAAGAAGGAGTATCTCTATCAGATGTACATCCTGCTCCTTTGGATACCATGTAAGAACAAAATCTCATTTGCATCTTCAGTCATGTTTTTCCTCATCCAGCATTTATAGACTTCAACAGAATTTGCCTTTCCACTACTGTTTTACACAAGACTGTGTGTGTTTGCATTTGATTTCTTGTGTCACTTAAATCAGTACAATTGTGCGTTAAAATACTTAATCTACAGAATATGATTTTGGAGAATCTACAACTAGGTTTTAGTAGTCCAAGGATTAGCAGCTCTTGCTGTAAATCAGCGGGATTGCTACAATTAGCTCAGTAAGAGTATAATGGCAAAATAATTGTTCAGAGAAGTACAAAGTGCATGACAGTCGTTTACTTCAATGACTGTTACTCACAGTGTAGCTGGTGGAATCCCACAAAAATCTACCTGCAGACTTTGAAAAGTGAAAAGAATCTAAATCAGCGATGAAAGAGTTTGCTAAAAGGAAGCCTATTATTGCACTGCGCTCAGTTTGTCTCTGTTCCTAGTTATCAGAGCTACTGTAAGGATTCAAGAATTAAAGCATAAATAAGGAATATTTAGGTCACTCAGCTAATCTGTAGGAGTCTTCATTTAAAAAAAAAAGAGATCTAAAACATGTGCAAACCAGATGAGGCTTTAGTTGCTTCAACTGAAAAGTAACATCTGGTTAAGTGACAACTGTGCAGAGATCTAAGTGACTACGGAAACATTAAAATCACATTTTACTCATCTAAGTTGACTTGCAGTGGTGGTTCCGTACTGAACGCTAAACCGAAGCATTCTTTGCTTCAGTTTAAAGAAATGTCTTTGTAGCACTTTGCACATTAATAAACAGAAAGCTACATGTCTGGCAACCTCAAAGAATTATAGAAGATAATTAAGCATATGGCTCAAAATGTACATCTTGCTCAGGCACCTTAAGTTTTTTATGAGAGACTTGGATACCCCAAATACGCAGCATCTAGCATGAGTAGAATGTGACACTGGGCTGTTTTTAGCAACAAACTTCTCTTGTTTTGAAATTTGGTTTATTGCTAAATAGGCTTCAAGAATTTCTAGTACAACCAAGGGCCATTGGCAGCTTTTCCTCGAGAATTGTCTGATCAGCATGTGTCTGTGGCCAGAGGTGTGAAGGGAAGTGTCTTTACATGAGGCCTGTTTCCTACCTTAGTTTCAGTTGTTATAAACAGTGGTCTCTCCTGTGCTTCTGAAAAGAAGGAGAATGGGAGGTAGAGACTGTTCCCATCCAATCACTTTCGTTTAAAGGATACTTAATTTAAAAAAAAGAGATTTAAAACAACGTGCATGCCCAGACCCTCAGTGTCCTTCTAATATATTTCAGTGGATCAGTTAGTGTAAGTTTCACGTAACACTTTTACTAGCACAGGTCTATTTATGCATGCTTTTTCCAGGATTAATTGTCTTTTTCTGATGTAGCATATGCACAGATTGCTTTCACATCAAAAGAGAAAAGTATTCTCAGCTAAAATAAATGTCTGCACAGTTGAGTCCCAAAAGTACAACTTCCAAAGCTGCCCATGTACACAAGTACTTCTGTTCTACCTGCTTTTTTGTTATGCCACTGACACTGAGGAGGAAAAAATAGTCTGCAGTGTTTGGGCTCCCTGCAGAAATGACATTATGGAAGCGTCAGTTATAACATAGAACTGAATGTCTAATTACTTGATAAAAATCTCTGGCCAACTTCTTAGGAGTACATTCTGAGCACCAGGCCTCATGCTTGTGGTGATAAAGTGCCTCTATAACCTTGTGCTCGCTTTAACATACTCAGTAAATTGACTGGTTACAAACAGCACGTATTCCTCGGAACTTGGAGCGTTCACAGACGCAGTCCGATGGCTGTTGTTCTGCTTTATCCTCCAGCACGTGGAAAAGCCCATTAAGAGGTTATTACATTTGGCAGCAAGAATGAGATCAAGTGCCAGAAATCCCGGGACTTTTGCCGGTATAACCGTTTGCTCCAGGCCAGCGCTGGAGCTTACTGGCAGCCTCATTCTAAGAGAGTAGCGGTACGTGAGGCCAGACACACTCAAGCATTTTGTTAATGAAGCTCAGTTCCTGTAAACAAGATCAAATTAAAAATAGTTTCTGAGGGCGATTGCTGGCTAAAGTGTTGCCTTCTGCAGTTCTTCCAAAGCCTAAGATTTTATCTGGAAGAGGCAACATCTTCGATTTGACTTGAAACTCTTTGGCTGGAATTCAAGTGTTTTCCCTTCTGCAGCTGTTAGGAGGAGAATGCAAGTGTCACTGCCTGGTGAGCGCTTCCAAGCAGATCCCTCGTCTTGTTATTCCCTCATAACAAAAGCTATTGTTGTGGCTTCCATCTGGTGAGCTATTCTGAAGAAACATCTTGACCTCTGAATAGTTGGTTGTGTTTTGGCACGTCAGTGAGATGCAATTGTCTGTGCAGAACTGGAATTACAGAACTCATGTTAACGTAGTTGTTGAACACCAAAAACGTGTTGAACTCAAAGCAGGATCCTGTTAAGGACAACCATGTATGGAGCAAATGTCCTGACATTGTTAGGTTTGTTCACCTTTGTTACTTGACTTTAAGCACACGAAATCACAGCAACACAGATGTCACCTCTCTGGGCTTGTGATCATCCCACTGATACCTCCCAGAAGTGCCCTCTCGCATCCCAGCAACCACAGTTAAAGTAGCTGGTTTCAAAAAATGTGTCGTAACACAGAACTGGATCTTTCAAGAATGAATTCTGCTTTCATTGATGTTGCAGCAAAGCTTTAGCACTGATGAGATGTCTCTTGACCGAGACAGGAGTTCTGCTAGGCTGTGTTCTCCAGGAGAAGCAGAGGTTGCCCAGACTCATACCACCAAGGCTTTGTTATTTCCCTCCTCCCATTTCTAAGTGTAAACCCAGGATGTTTGCAGAGATATTAAACAGAAAGCTAACAAAATACACATCAGGTAATTGCTCTTGTAAAACAAACATTCCCAAACATCTTTTTGATACGTGAAGATTAAGTCGGCAGTACCTGGGTCAGGCTTTGCTGTGGCATTTGATGGTATTTCCACTGAGCATGACCCAAAGGATGCTGGGCAGCACAGGGTTAAACCTCCTGGGCTCTGAAGCTATAAATAGTTGGTTCCCAGGAGAAAGCGAAAAGCTGGGGGCTCAAAGGAAACAGGTCTTGTGGCTTCTTCTGTTGGTTTTGAGTCCCCTGGACCCTTGTGTTTTGTTCTGGCTATTTTAGCAAAGATTCCCACTAAAAGTGCTTATTCCTTCCTTTCCTCCAGGTTCAGTTGTGCTGCAGAAGAGGAGCTCACAGGCCACTCTGGAGGTGGCTCTGGGGGCTATTTGGAGCACATCTACAAGTACGCAGCCAAGGAGCTCTTTGGAATTCAAGTGGATACAATTCAGTACAAACCTTTAAAGTAAGAAGTTTAAAGTCCTACAGAAAGCACTGTTTTTATTGCAATTCTGCTCGTGCTGTTATCTTGCTGATGGGCTGAAACTTTCTTTGCAACGCTAAACATTTGACTTGAAGGCATGGGAATTGGCTTCTCACTCCCACAGTCGCTGAGCAATAAATCAGCCGGCGCTCCAGGCAGCTTCCCCTCTGAGACCTCGAGCCCCTTCACCACCCACACACTTCATGCTGGCCTGATGGATTTTCCCAGTATCAAGTTGCAGACAATTTTTAGAGTAATTTAGAAGACAGAGCTCGCCTGGATCTGGGCTTCCTCACCTGCAATCAGGCCAGTAAAGTAGATTTGTTATGAATCTAGCTATCAGAGAACAGAAGATGGTGTGTCAGGGCTTTGGGGCTCTGTTTTAGAGACAAGAAGTCATTTGAGTTTGGGCATGGAGGCTCATTCAGCTGAGATTCCTTCTAGCTTCCCAGTTATGATATTAGACTACCATTTGTAATGAATTATATCCCTGATAGCAGTATTTATGTTTAGGATTCTCTGGTGTAGGAAGCAGAAGAAACAGTCCCTGCTGAGTCTCAATATGAAATACTTGATAAAAATCACTCATTCTTTTATCAGGAACAGGTATTTCCACTAACTTTAGGAGTCTGGAAGCCTTCAATAGGGGTTTGCTCCCTGGTTTTATGACCCACTACGATTTAAAATTTTCCTCAGTGGCCTCACTAATGTATAAGTTGGCTAAAGCCAACTCAGAAGGCCTCTCACAATGCAACTTTTGTTCAGGGTCTATTTACTTGGCTTTGGGGGATTTATTCAACACAGGTGTTCTTCAGCAAACTCGGCTCAGGTGGCAAGTCCTCAAACAAGACTGGAAAAGGGTCAGTACCTTCATCTGTTTTGTTTGGGTGGCAAAGAACTAGGGCAGCCTTCCCGAATGAGATTTCACAAAGAGCTTTGTTTTAGCACAGGGCTCCTTGAAGTTTAAAATAGAAGTTAATTTGGATGAGACATTTTCTCTGCTTTTGTTCCTCAGAAACAAGGACTTCCAGGAGGTGACACTGGAGAGGGATGGAGTAGTCCTGCTCCAGTTTGCTTTGGCTTATGGATTTCGAAACATACAGAACTTGGTGCAAAAGCTGAAACGAGGGAAATCGCCCTATCACTATGTTGAAGTCATGGCTTGCCCGTCAGGTGAGGCTGCACAGGGACTGCACTGGTACAGTCCATGGATGTAAAAAGATGTATGAAACTACACCTAAATTATAAGAACAGTAGGAAATTTCTCACATCCTGAATGTTGTGGCAAAGCCTTCAGACTCTTGAGACGCGATAGTCACAGTGTCAGAATTTCAAAGTTGTTTGTATGTATGTTTCCTACCTAGAAGCTACTAATTCTTCAGGTTTTAAGTAATTACAGTTAAATTCCATTGCACAAATTTGCATAATTAGTGCTTTTAAGGACATCCTCCTGGTTTTCTGCAGTCTTTGGTACATGAGGATATTCTTCCTCCAAAACTGACTGTTACGCTTTTAGAGAACACTTGCTGTGGCTGGTGGAGAAAGTCTGTTTCTACCTATTTTATTCCCTTTTCCTCTTTGTGCAATCCCTCCTTTTTCTGCCTCCTGCTTCTCTCCAATTCTGCCAGCAGAGGCACAGGCAGCTTGAACCCAGCCTGAAGCAATGCTGAGCTGCCACTGACCAACTGTTCTATCCCCCAGGGTCCATGTGACACCCAGCCCCGAGGGGCTGCTCAGCAACAGGACACCCCCTTGGGGCAAACACACAACTCATAGTCCACCTCCACCCCAACAGCCAACCCAGAACCTACCCCAGAGGCATTTATCTTACCTTTAGCTGAGACTCTAGGGCTGCTCTCACCAGGGTTGTGTCCTGGCCCTTTTCTGGAAGCAGGATCTTAGAGCCAGAGCTCCCTGCTTCTTCTTGCCTCCATCTCCAGGCAGTTCCCAGCCTGCCCTGGCTCACCTGGCTGCAGCCTGGATTAGCCCTGGGGCACACCAGGCCAGTGAGCTCCCTTCCAGGGCTACAGCTTATCCTGCTGGGTTAGGTAACTGGGGAGTAAACCACAGTTATAATGGTGGTGTCGTTTCTGTAACTATTTGCAGGTGCAGAGTAAATTAATTGTAGTTGAGGGTTGGTTTTTTTCTGATAAAGCTGAAAGGCTTTCTGAATTCTGATGTTTTCTTGCTTTGTTGCACACAGGCTGCTTAAATGGAGGTGGTCAGATCAAACTAGATGGTGAATCCAGCAAGGACCAGCTTCAGCAGGTCGAGAGGTTGTACGAGTCCCTTAAGACTGAAATTCCCGAGGAGAACCGGACTGTAAATGCACTGTACGAGCAGTGGCTGGGGGGCTCGGAGTCAGAGAAGGCTGCCAGAGCTTTGCATACAGAGTACCACGCCGTGGAGAAAGCAAACACTGGATTTAACATCAAATGGTGAAGGACTGATGCTGTGAAGCCCAGAGACAGATACTCAGTGCCTTTTAAACTCAATTATATTTAAGGTTCTCAAAAGACAGCTGCAGTTCTGTGCCGTCACTGGGAGTTGGCAATTTCTGACTCTCATTAGGGATCAGAAGGTAATGTGCGTATGGGCAGGCAATATTAATTTCTACAGCTTTATAATTATCTAAGTGATGTAAATAAAAAACAAACACTACTTAAAACACGTCAAAAAAAGCAGTAATGCATCCCAGCCCCTGCACAGCCTTGAAGGACTAAATGGGAACTCCCTTTACCACCTTGTTCCTGCCGGAACTGCTGAATTTAAGGTACTGAAGGATGTGGGTTGCTGTAGCCTCACCAAGAGGAGCTTTATGCTACGTGACAGTATTACTGGTCCAGGCCTTGCTGTATGTCACAGCGCTAAGTTTTATGGCTGTCTCTGTCGGGACATCCTCATTTAGTTATAAATGGTCTAATTAGACCTTGGGTTCTGTTTTTCCATCTCGCTGCCCCTGACTGGCTGCCCTTGAGGCCCAGCTGCAGTCTCTCTGCCCTGTCAGAGGGGGTGGGTACCAGCAGCTTGGGATCACGTGAGAAGCATCATCTCCAGGGCTGTTTTATTGCCTGCTGAAATGTGAATTGAATGAATGCTTCAGAAGAACAAGCTAGAGTGATTTTTTTTCCCCTTTAATTACAACGATTGTCTCTTAACTGTGGGCAATTACATCTCTCTTTCTCTCCCTAAATAAACAGTGGAGAGAGTCGCAGAATTGTCACATCCACCACGTCCTCAACAGCCACTTACTGATGGCTAATATCCTTAAATTCAGAGAAAGCAATTTTTTACAGCATTTCAAGTAGAATTTATTACCAGCTTTCTTGCCAAGGAAGGGCAAAGTCCTTGGTGTCTCTGAAAGGTGTTACTTTACACAAGATAATAGAAGGGGGCTGTGAGATGTCATCATTACAACAAGCAGTTTAGCAGAACAATCCCAGAGGTTATTAACAACACAGCTGGTTAAACGCAGCGTGTTACCGTGCCTTGCCAGAAGACAGATGGATGTGAAACAGATTGGGTCTGTTGTTACTGGAGGTGACGTGTGCTTGTCTTGCTGTCTGGATTTCTGCATACGGGTATTTTCAGAACTATTCAGAGAAACAACTGAATGAATAACTCTCTTTTGGTCTATTTAATGTGAATATCGTTTTTTCTGGAGTTACAATGGGCACGGGGAGGGGAAGGCAGCAGTGGGAGGATTTGCAGCTGTACCTGAACCTGAGAGGAAGGGACACAGGCAGATGTGGAACCTCTCCTTGTGACTGCTGTAGCGGTGAGTGAACGCGAGTTATTGAATCACTTCAATATTTCTCCTTTTTCCAGTTCCTGCTGTGTGAGGAGGAAGGACTGTGCAGAAAATAGAGTTAAGTGGACGAGAACTGAAAACAAAGCTGTCACATCGCTTTGTCCTTCAGAGTAAACACAGATGGAGGGGGTTACAGCATCTAGCCCAGACTGAAACCTTGCCCAGACCCTCATCAAAGATGACCCCCACCCAGTTACTGCCCCCCCCAAGCCCAGGGCTGTCACAAGCAAAGCTCCCAGACCTTGAGCTGCCTCTTGTGACGGGTGCTCTGGCAGTACTTGCCTGTGTCCTTCCCAAAGCCTCCTCCACTCTTTCTTAAAAGTAAACCAACAGTGTAAAAGACATTTTTTTAAATGGTTTTAATTAAAAGCTTTACATTTTTCAGGTGTTGCTGATCAATTAGTGAATTCACAGTGTTCATAAGGCAAGAATCTCCCACAGCTTCCCCCTCCCCACCCTATTCCTTTTACAAGCAGGTGGGTAGTTTGAGCGAATGCCCTTTCCCGTGCATAGACTGGTATCACACGGTGTTGTGCTAAACCAGGGCATTTTCATCCTCAGCAAGAGACACCGCGGCTAATGCAGTGTCAGCCCAAGTGAAGTGCTGAGACCATGAAGATCAGTGCAAGAGAAACCCATTTGGTTTCCATTGACAACATGCACATCAGGCCAGAAGCGCACAAATAAATAAAGCTAAATTAAATGTAGATTAATCACTTGGGGGCGGGGGTTACCAACATGTACCCTGCTAAAGCCATCAAAGGGCTCTCCGCTCAGAACACCCCGAGACCTTGGCTCCTACAGACGTTCCTGGGTGTCAGTTCTTGCCGTGGTATCAAAACCAGCTTGAATTCCTCCCAGCCTTTCAGCTGCTGTCAGTGATGTGAGCAGATTCACTGCCAGTTCAAGAATCCTCCCCGAACACACATGGGCGCATCTGTGCTCCCAGTATAAATAAAATTCCAGAGGAACACACAGGTAACATAGACAAACTGTACCATTACATTTAAACTGAGTAACTTCAAGGCAATAGTACCGAGGGAACTTGTGCAGCAGGATTAATTCTTCCCCCCCCATGGGGGAGAGTAAATTCTAACACTATAACTAAAGGGGAAAAAAGGAAAATCATAGTCTATTCCTAGCAAGGGAAGAAACAGGCACAAACCAGGCATCAGTAGCAAGGGATGCACTTCACAGTCCGCATGTGAAAAATCCTGAAGTCAACTCTATTCCAGTGTTAGGAGCTACAAAATTCATCATCAACGCTTTAAAATGACAACATCCGGGAAAGGATTATGGGACCAACCCCTCTGCTGCGCTGTGTTTTCACTGGAACTACACACAACTCAGCAACACCAAGGCAGTCACACGCACTGAGGTGAAGAAGAAACCAGAGATGTGCGATTGTCCCACACGGAGCAACCACCCCAAGCCCAGACCCTTCGGAGGGATTTTCACAGCTATTTACAGTGCTACCATCAAGCCCTATGTTTTCCAAAAAAACCCCCCAAAAAACGACTTTACTGGTTTTGTAATGCACCTCCCCACCACCTGCCAATAAAAGATTTGCACATTTCTCAGACTTAAAATGAAATACAGTAGTGGTTTTGCACCAACTGAAGGCTGAAGAGGCTGAAGAGCCCCAGCTGCTCCCCAGGTCTTCCTCTAAAGAAAAGGCAAAAGAAAGGGAAGTTTCAGCCAAGTTTTCCAGTTTTCTATCGAGGGCAAAAAAAAAAAAGCAGCAGCAACAGATGCCCAACAGCACGTTGCTGTTTGCTGCCTGAAAACTCACACCTTGAAAGTATTTTACAAAGCCAGCAGGCTGGAGCACGCGTTCCTCCAGGCCTGAACATCACCTGCGCGTACTCTGCGCGCTGTAAGCGGTTTGGATGGCTCCCACGGGTCAGCGACCGCGTCACAAATCCCTATGTGATATTTCTGTGTTGGCCTACCATAAAAATAGGGGGAAAAGGGGAAAAACAATACCCAAACCCCACTGTACTGAGGGTTTCTATTAGCCCGGGTCTGGAGTCAAGCAGGTACTGCCGAACGCCAGCGAAAATGCCAATTCTCTTCTCGGCTTCCTCTTGTGCATCCAAGTCCCCGCTCCTTGTCCCGGTGCAGCCCCAGGTGTGGCCGGGCTGCAGGGTGCCAGCTGCTCCGTGGGGTACAGCACCGCATCCCCCGAGCATCCCCACCTTCCCCATGCTCTGCCTGGGCTCCTTCCCGCAGGAAAAGGGCTGCAGGACGGGCGGCAGCTCCCGCACCCACCAACCCCAATGTCAGGACTGTCCTCTCCAAAACATCCGACGTGTTTTGGAGGATCCTGCAGATTTACCTGCCTGGCCGAGCTCAGCAAAGCTCCCGTGGACCGGGGGAATCGGGCACGGTGCTGGAGGGGGGGAAGCAGAGCAGCCTCAGACGAGCAGGCTAAAGACAGAAACCAGTTCCCAACCACCGAGTCTTACGGGAGTAAGTCAGAGCTGGACGGACACAGCCCCGGGAGGAAGCCCCCACCACGATGGGGATGCTGCGTTTCGGGAGCCACCACCACGGACGATCACTTCTTCTCCAGGAAGGGGCTGAAAAGTCCCCAGTCGAACGCGAGCATGGCCTGGGGATTGGGCCGCTCCTTGGGCTTCTTGAAGTTGTCCTTCTCGGTGCGGAGGGTCCTCAGCACCTCCACCGGGTCCGTCTTGCCTGTGAACTTCTGCAAGGGCTCCTCCCTGCAAGGAGACCGGCTCTGCTGGGACCACAGGGGAGGGGACAGGGACACCCCTCCCCACTGGGACCCCAGCACACACCGGGATGGACAATGGGGGAGTCACATCCTCGTGCCAGGTGGCTGCTGGGGCACACGGGGCTCGTCTGGGGGTGCCCCGTGCTGGGCTGTGCAGGACCTCGTGTCCAGGCACCCTCCCCTCCCTCGGGGATTGGATCTCCCACCAGCTAGTGAAGCCATGGGAGAAGGGGTGATGCTGCAGGGAAAAGGGGAGCAGAGTTTGGGGGCAGGACCGACCAACCAATACCCCCCGGGTTAGGGGTTGACCCACTGCGGAGCCCTTCCCACCCCCAAGGCACCAGCACTGCTTACGTGACCCGCAGGAAGGGGTTGTAGAGGAACTCCTCCTGCAGCGTGGAGGGCACCGTGGGCAAGTCCTCATCATCCCGCTGCTGCCGAGGAACCAGAGACATCCAAAAGCCTGCCAGCACCCAACGCCTCCTCTGTCCCCGCCCCGGCAGGGACACAGCCACTTACTTTGGCCCAGGCGAGTTTCTTCTTCACTATTTCATTCTCCGGTTCCACTTTTAAGGCGAACTTGAGGTTTCGGACGGTGCATTCGTGGCCGCAGAACACCTTCTGCAACACCAGCAGGAAACACCCGGCGTCACTCGGCCGGCTCCGACCCATCCTGGTCCTGCTGCAGCCCCAGCCCCGGGGGACGGGTGCTGCCTCCCGAGGGGTCCGGCCTTCAGAGCCCTCCCAATTTTGGGGTCCCTTCCCAGGGTGGGGTTGAAATGTGGAGCACTCACCGTCTCCTTCGGCAAAGCCCCCAGGATTTGGGTGAGGTTGGTGTACATCTGCTCCGCCGTCCCCTCGTAGAACTTCCCGCAGCCTCCCACGAACAGAGTGTCACCTGAGGGGGGAAAGGGGTCTGGACAAGGAGGGGACCCTGGGCCCGCTCCCAGGGACGGGGTGCCGGGTGGGAACCCCAATGTGCTGGATTCACCCCGTGGGCGTCAAGCCGGGGAGGGGACAGGAGGCACCCAGGCAGCGTGCCCTGCGTCCCCGGTACCCGCAGGGTGCACGTGGGCAGGACGGGGGGTACCTGAGAAGAGAGCTGGAGCGTCCGGGGAGCCGTCCTCCCACATGAAGTAGCACATGTGGCCCGAGGTGTGGCAGGGGGTGAAGAGGCACCTCACCCGGATGGCCCCAAACTGCAGGGAGAGAGGATCAGGACCTCGCGGGGCTCCCTGACGGGCAGCCAGACACACAACTTCCCCCCGGCCCTCCCCAGGCCTCACACCATCACCCGCCTGGGGCTCAGCAGGTGGCAGACATGCTGGGGACCATGGTTTGGCTGAGCCCCGAGTTACACATGTCTGCTCCAATTTAGCAGCGGGACCCCAGGAGAGGGCTGGATCCCCTAGCACAATCCCAAACGGGCTGGGAACGGGCTGGGGTTTCTCCTCCCGGAGCTCCATCCCCACCCCGAATCCATGGTGCCACCTCTACAACCCTCCCAGGGCACAGGGAGCCCGAGCACAACCCCGAGCCCATTAGCTCCTGGCATGGTGGGACCACGCCATGGCCCAGCTCCGCTCCCCACCGGCCCAGCGCCACACCAGCCCCCACTGCCCCCGTGGGGCAGGACCCCTGCGTGGGGACCGAGCCCCGGGGCACTCGTGCAGCCACGCACCGTCAGCTCCTGCTCGTGGGTCACCTTGTGCGTCAGGGCCCCGATCCTCTCGTCGGCACCGTACACCCGCAGGCCGGGGAACAGCCTCGCCAGCTCCTCGTTGCCCCTCGCGTGGTCCCTGGGCCAGCAGAGGAGGGAGTGGGCACCCGGTCCCCCACGGGGCACAGCCACCCCGGCCCACCCCACCAGCTTAGACCAGCAGCACTTACCAGTGGTGGTGGGTGGTGAGGACCGCTCTGAGCACCACCTCCTCCTTCCTGATGATCTCCAGCAACTGAAAGGGACCCAGAGCAGGAGGAAGTGAGCGCACGGAGAGGTGCCAGCGCAGGATGTGTCCCATATGGCACCGTTCCACACAGGCCCAGCGGACCAGGGCAGAGAAAACAGTCCGAA